>JAMALN010000307.1:0-38385 GCA_023630115.1 Cutaneotrichosporon sp. PK4640 | reverse complement strand
CCGTACGACACCTGGTTGCAGTAGCAGTACCGGGGCTCGTTGGGGTCGGCCTCGATGCCGGGCGGCAGGCCGGTGGGTGGCACAGACGCCGAGACGCTCGTGCGCTTTGGCGGCCGCCCGCGTTTGGGCGGCGACGGCGCGGGCTCGGGCTGCGGCTCAGCGCTCGGCGCGAAACCGAGCACACTCGTCTCCTGCGCACTGAGCGCCGAGTCGAGCGCGCGGATGTGCCGGTCGATGGTGTTGTAAGCGCCGACTGCGATCGCCACCTTCTCCTCGCGATTGCGCACGAGCTCGGAGATGAGCGACGAGATCTCGCCGAGGTTCACGCGTTTCGGGTACGGCGCGGGCGCGGGCGTCCCGCTCGGCCTGGGCGTGTGCGGGTCCTCGGCTAATGCGTCCTCGACGGCGGCTTCGGCCGCGTGCTCCTCCGCCTCCTCTGGTGCGCGTGTCGCGCCTGGGGTGCCAGGTGCTGGGGTGTTCGTGGCCGCTGGCGTGTCCGTGGTCGCTGGGGCGTCCGTAGTCGGTGGGCCGTCCGCGGCAGGACTCGGGACTGCTACAGCACTCGCGGCGCGCGTGTCGGATGGCGGGACGTCCAGCGGCGTCTCACCCGGTTGGTCGCGCGGGGCGGCTTGTGGCTCCTGCGCCTCAGGCGACCCCGACACGTCTGGCTTGACATCCAGCGGCTCCTCCGTCTGACCCTTCTCCGTCTGCGCCATCTCCGTCTGCGCCATCTCCGTCGCCGCCTCCCCCGCCTCCTGCATCTCGCGCGGCCGCGCCACCGCAATCCGGTACGCGATGTACTCGCGAATCCTGGCCTGCAGTCTCGTCTGCTGGGCTGCCGTCAGCTTCCTCCTCTGGCACAGCTCACATAAACTCTCGCTGTCGAGCTCGCGCAGCAGCCGCGAGTTGCGGTGCAGCTCCAGCGGCAGCTGCTCGACGACCTCGAAGTGGTCGGCCGCGAACTGGGCCCACAGCTCGGCGACCTGGTCCTCGCTCATCTCGTCCTTCTTGGCCGTGGGTTCTAAGACGCCGCGCTTGGGCCGTGTAAGCGGCTCCTCCTCGAAGGCCGCGACGCGGCGCGAGGTGCGGCGCGACATTGCTGGATGTGGGGAAGGTGAGGTGAGTTGCGGAATCAGCAAAACAAGGCCTGTGACGTGACGCGAGGCGGAGAGGTGGGGGTGTCCGCGCCACGTGTCCGCACCACGCGAAATCGGCGTGGGGTTGAATTGGCTCCGGCTTTCCGGGACGAGGCCCATTGGACGGGCTGGGCGGGGTGCCTTTGCAGACCTGGGGCGAAGTGGGGTGGTGAATCGCACCCAAACCCCCGCCAATCAAGGGTCAAGGGTTGTGTCTCAAGGCAGAAGAGCAGAGGCATTTGAATGGTAGAGTTGTGCCTTGACCCCTTGTCAACCCCTTGCACTGTTTGGTAGGAATTTCTAGTTGAAGCAAACAAGGGCGCAAACACGGGCGTGTCCGGGTTGAACCCTTTCCCGTCGCCCCTGTTTAGCGCCAGTACGCGTCTCCTTCCGCCCCCGCGTTCCTTCCAACATCCCGGTTCCTCCTCTAACAGACCTCCCAAACTCGTCCCTCACATGCTCCCTCCTCGAGTCCTCGCGCTACGCAAACGTGTTATCATCACCGTCACGCGGGGCGGTGCGCAGTGGGGCCATGGGCGCGGTCATGTGGTTAGCATGGGCGAGTGCGAGCGAGTGCGGAGCGGGAAGGACGCGACGCGAGTGGTTCGGGAGGGCTTGGGGCCGGCCGAAATTGACGGCATGGGTGAGGGATCTGGGCCTGTGTTTGTGAATTGTGGACCGGGGATGGCGTTGGAGTGGGCATGATTTCAAGAGTGCATGTCTGCATGACTTGAGAGCAGAAAGGTGAGAGGTGGATGACCGAGAATGGAAAGAGGAGAATGATAGAGTGTGCGGGCCCCGTGTTTCGCCCTGTAGTTGGCGCTATGAGGGTCAGAGGGCGCGAAGGTCAGAGGGCGCGAAGGACGAGGTCGACGAGGCTTGTTGACCGCGTTGACCTGGGTCGTCACCCAACCCAACCCAACCCTCACCGCAGCACCCAGCTCAACGCCTCCCCCCCCCCCCCCTTCCCCCTTCTTTGCACAACCCCCCCATCCATCCATCCATCAACCGCCCCTCACGATCACCACACCACACGCCCCCCAGATCCACCCTCCCTTCGCCCCCTCCCTCCCTCTCGCCCCCTCCCCACCAACACTCGACTCTCCTTCAACCTCACACTCTCTCTCGTGACATCTCTCTCTCTTCTAACCATCATCTACTTGCGCCTTATACTCGACACTCGGCCGGCCCGCGTGTACTACTATCGACATCCTACACCAGTCATTCCTTTCCCCCTCCTTGTCGACTCTCACCGTCGACAATCCTCTCGGCCCTCCGTCCCCGTCACGCTCGGGCCCTCCTCGCACCACCCCATCCTTTCGGCTGCACTCGCCGCCGACTCCATCCTCTCTCATCTTCGATTTCCACCTGGCGTGAACGCGTTGTTGGCTGGCCCCGACGCCCTTGAACAACTCCTTCGCCCACCTCTTTTACTCTACCCTTTTCCTCTTAACGATGCGTCTTGCCTCGCTTGCCGCCCTCGCCGCGCTCCCGGCCCTCGTCGCTGCCGACCCAGCATGGCACCACCGCCACCGCAATCGCCAGCCGGCGTCATGGCACCGGCGCCAGGGCGCCGTGGTCGAGCGCCAAGGCCTTATCGAGTCGCTCATAAGTGACATCGTGAACCCGGGAGGCGGCGCGTCCTCGACCTCGTCGGTGTCCGTGAGTATTTGTTCAGCAACGTCGCTGACCACAAGCACCCCACTTCCGCGGTCCAGAGCCCGTCGTCCACTGCGGCGCCCCCCTCGTCGACGTCGAGGCCGCCCATCTCGAGCAACTCGGCAAGCTCGCGACCGACCTCGTCGTCGGCCCCGCCCTCGTCCTCGCCGTCGAGCGAGTCCCACTCGCCGACCCCGACCACCGAGACGCCCACGACGAGTGAAGAGTCGACTTCGTCCACCCCGACCTCCTCCTCCTCGTCCAACACCGAGCCCTCCGTCAAGTACATCACCAAGACGGTTGACGGCCAGGCCACAGTGGTTACCGAGACTCCCACAAACGCGCCCAAGGACAGTGGCATCGGTACCGGTGCTATCATCGGTATTGCTGTTGGTGCGGGCGCGGTTGTGATTGCAATCGTCGCGGTGATCATCATGTTTGCGCGCCGTAGCCGCTCCTCGAGCGACGACGACGTTATCCGCTGGCCCGAGCTCAACCACCACGGCGACACCGAGGTGCAGCACGCGTTACCCGTCCACCAGTCGGACAAGCACGGTGTCGGAGACCGCCGCATGTCTCTCGGCTCCGAACTCGACGAGCCCCAGTACCTGCAGCCCGAGAACGACTACCCGCACGGCGCGCAGGGCGGCCTCGGTGGCTCGGCCTTTGGCGCCGCCGCCGACTTCAACAGCTACGAGAACGAGAAGTACCTGTACGACCCGAGCCAGCCCCAGCACGGGTACGACCCGAACCAGCCTCAGCACCGCGCCCCCTCGCCGTACAGCTACGACGACGACAACTACACGTCCTTCCCGCCGCCCGTGCAGCCGCAGCCGAGCCCCGTGCACGGCGTCCGCCCCGACTGGGCGACCGACGGCTCGTACTCGGACGGCCACAACGGGTACGCCACCATGCACCGCGGCAACTCGCCGCCCATGGCTGGCGTCGGCTCGTACTTCCCCCAGCCGCACTCGCCGCCTCCGATGGCCGGCGTGGGGGCGGGCGCCATGTCCTACCCCCCACAGCAGCCACACTACTAGTGGAGGCGCTCGCTGGCCGAGTCGTCTGGGGCGTTGAGGGATGCTTGTGTGTAAGCAGTCGTGCAGTCGTATGAACCTTGTTGCATGCGCGGTTGGTGTGGGCGTGTATGGTGCCGGCGAGCTGCCGTACAGTACAACCGAACGTAATGTGACACCATGTTTCAGCGTCTCCGGTCCGTAGTTGATTGACGCAGCCGCAGATGTGGGCCAGGCTCAACGCGCCTCGCCAAGTTCAGTCGCGATCTCAGCACGGTGCAAATACTCCCGCGCCCTCCACACCCACTTCCATCCGAGATTTCCGTTCCTCCACCATACTCCTCCACCCACCATGTCCGCCAGCTCGCCCGCCGAGCCCGCAGCCACGCCCACGCCCGAGTCGGTGCCGGGCTTTGAGAGCTGGCGCCGCTCCCTCGCGCAGTTCACCGGCCTCGGCCTGTCGGACGAGGACCGCCTCCTCCGCGACAAGGAGGAGGAGCGCCGCCGCCTCGAAAAGGACTGGGACAAGTGCGAGCGCTGGAAGAAGGAGATGATGACGCGGAGTGAGTCTTGCCTGGAGGCCGGGGGTGGTGCTGACGCCATCTTCGACGTCGGCCCTTCCGCGCCCCCGCTTCCCCACGCCCGCTCGCTCACCCCCCTCCACCGCTTCCCTCCCGCCGCCTCGCCCCGCCGCCTCGCCCACACTCCCCTCCCCCCCCCACCCCCCACCCCCACCTCCCCGCGCGCCCTCCGCCGCTCGCTCCGCTCGCGCAGGCCCCATCATCGTCTTCATGCTCAGGCACCTCGAGCTCGCGGGCTGCGCGTTCCCGTCGAGCGCGATGCAGTGCCACCCGTGCGACGCGACGCGCGCCGGCGGCTTCTCCCCCGAGCACGGCATCCTGCTCTGCCAGAACCGCTTCATGAACCGCAAGCACATGGAGGACACGCTGGCGCACGAGCTCATCCACGCGTTCGACCACTGCCGCTTCCGCGTCGACTGGATGAACCTGCGCCACCACGCGTGCACCGAGATCCGCGCGGCCAACCTCTCGGGCGACTGCCGCTGGTCGCGCGAGGTCAAGCGCGGGTACTGGGCGTTCAGCAAGCAGCACCAGGCGTGCGTGAAGCGCCGGGCGACGCTGAGTGTCATGGCGCATCCCAAGTGCGAGAGTGAGGCGATGGCGGAGCAGGCGGTGAATGAGGTGTGGGACTCGTGTTTCCAGGACACGAGGCCGTTCGACGATGTGAGTCGGCGTGAGGCGGGGCTGACGCCAGATCTATTAGACTACTGGCATGTACTTTTACCGCTCACTGCATACATATGGGCAGGCTGGGGGCTACAGGTGAGACTAGAGGACACAACAGGGGGAAACATGGCTAGAGGAGATACACAGCGAGGGGGCAGCAGGGCAGCAGATGGCTTGAGGCGGGGTCCTACGCCTTGCCCCATGTGAATGGGACCGGGACGAGGGGTACCGGGGCGCGCAGACCGCGTTCAGCGCGCGCGGTCTCTTGCTGGACATCGGGGCGCTGGCCGAACGAGGGGTTGGGCGGGCGTGCCGGCGGCTCTGACCGCGGGGTCTTGCGCGCCTCCTCATCTTCCTTGGATGGAACGGCGGGCCTCATGTCGTTCTTCGGCACGCCTGGTGCCGGCTTCGCACCCGTCTTTACGGAGCGCGATGTCTTGCTTCTCTTGGGTCTGCACCACTCCGAGGGGTTCCAGTACGGGGGGGCGCCGGCGGAACAGGGTCCCTCGACGCCCCAGCGCTCCAGAGTGGGCCAGCAGCGCCCAGCAAGATGCGACGGGCTTTCCTCTTCGCGCGAGATACCGCCAAACTCCAGGCGCCCGTCGGTCAACTTGCGCTTTTTGGGAGGCGGGGTGAACTGCTGGCCGCGCGCCACGGCATTCTGCACGTCGCCGGTACGCACGCCGAACGGGTAGTGAAGGAGGAGAGTCTCGGCCATCTTGCGCTTCTGCGAGCCGCACTGGGCGAGGTGGTGGGCGCACATGTTGCGCCAGTCGATGCAGTGGCGCCTCGAGGGCCATGCGCGTGACCGGGCATCGCGCTCGTGCGCCTCGGCCTCGCGCCTGGCCTCGTCGCTGAGGAAACGCTTTGGGGGTTCGGCGGGGTGGCGGTCGAGGATGGGCTGGAGCTCCTGCAGCACGAGGAGCTTGGGCTTAGGCTTGCCGGCGGAGCGGCGAGCAGCGGAGGCTGAGACACTGCGGTTGTGGGAGCTGGCCGCGGTGGACAGATGCCCAGAGCTGGGGAACACGAGGAACTCGAATGGATCGAAGTCCTCCACCTCGCGCTTGCGCTTGAGGGTCAGCCGGGCAACCACTGGGTCGCTGGTGACCTCGTGGCTTCCATGATGAATGCTCGTGGTCGGCCCCAATGACCCGGTCGGAGTCGCAGTCGGCATGGGTCGCGCGGTCTCCGTCCATCTCATGGAGAGGTGCTGGGGCTTAGGGGTACGCTTCATGGGGGCCTGGATGGCAGTGTGAACTGTGAAGGGATTGATACACGTTTGGGAGAACGCGAGCAGTTGCAGCGCCACCTTGCGCGTCTCGGGGTCGCCCTCCATCTCAGTCTCAGTGTCCGTGCCATCCTCGAGCTCCTCCTCGGGATCAACCTCGTGGCGGAGGCGGCTAGGTGTACCGCGCCAGTTCCCGATCCCCACAAGCGTTACCTCCTTGATGCGCTTGAGGTCGTGCCCCCACTGTCCCATAAACCCGTAGTGGTGCGGCGAGGTGACGGCCGCGAGGCGGTCGGCGTTGGGCCGCCGCGCGCCCTCGCCGACGCGCCGGCCCGAGGTGGGGAACTCGGACGCGTCCGACCACTCCCACGAGCGCGCCCACCGGCCCCAGCCCGCCTCGTGCTTGTCCATCCGCCGCTTCAGGTTCGGGGTGTAGTAGGGCTGGCGGTAGCGGCGGTTCTTGCGTGGCTTGAGCGGATTGATTGGGATGACTGTCCCGTCCGAGCGCACGACGACGCCATCGTGTGCCGGCCCGGGGGCTGGGGGGCGGGATGGCGCGCCGGTACAGAAGAACATTGCGACGCGTGCGCGGGGCGCAGTGATTGTCGCAGGGTCTAGTGTTTGAGACGAAGACAGTGGAGGGACGGCGAGGAAGGTGGGGGCGGTCTATATGGAGGAAGGTTGCGTCGACCTTGAGGAAGGCTAGGTGGATGGTTGAGGGTGGCGGGCTAGACCATCCCTTGCCAGATGTCGGAGTGATATGCCACGGCTGTGTGGAGGATGAAGTTGTGAAGTTGAGTGTTGAAGAAGGAAAGAATGAATGGGAGGAGGAAGGTGAGGTGGGTGATGTGTACTTGATAGAGAGGTTAGTGCGCGTGTTTGAGTCGTGAGTGGCGTGAGTGGCGATGAAATGAGTGGATGGATGGTGCTGGCGCGTCTGACGTGTGTACAGATCATCAATAGACAAACAACGCACAGACGTCGACTTCTTCTCAATCACAATACACCCTCCACCTCCACATAGTCCTTTGTCGGCATCGCGCTCGTTGCTGTGCACAGTCGTGGTTGATGAATCACACGTTCGTCGACGGAGGCAGTGTCTCGGCGCGCACGCGCGGCGTCGCTGGTGGCGTGGCCGCGTTGGCAAGGCTGGGCGCCCTGGACGACATGAATCCGAACTCGTCGGCGCACCCAAGGGCGGGCTGGCCCGGGTGCCACGTCTCGCGGCGCGGGGAGCGCGTGCGCTCGATGGGGGCCGAGAACGGCTGCGGCTCGGGAAAGGAGAGGGACGGGCGGAGCTGGTACCGCGGCACCTCCTTGGGCACGGCGAGGGGCTGGGGTATCGGGAAGTGGAGGGACTGGCGGAGCTGTCTGCGCATCTCGAGGCCGCCCTCGGACGACATGCTGCCGGTGGAGAGAGAGCCCGTGGCCGAGCCAAAGGACTGGAGGCGGAGGCGGCTGTCGTCCGAGTGCGAGGGCTCGTCCTTAACTTTCTCCATGCACATGGGCGTGTGCGGGCTGTGGGGACCCTCGAGCCGCGCGGCCGGGGGAGCTGTGGTGAGCCGAGACGGTGTGGGAACGCACCTGCGATCTGGGGCGGGGCTTGCGCCTGGCGCACATTCTCCCGCCAGTCGGCGGCGAACTTGGCTAACCCGGCCACGGAGGTCGGCTGGCTCGCCCAGGCCGCGTCCATCGGCGTGGTTGCGGCCCGGGGTGCTGGGGGTCGCGACTCCTGTTGGAGGGAAGTGGGGAGGAACATGGGCGGGAGGAGGTCGGGGCGTTGGCTGAGGTCTACCCATGCCGAATCGCGGCTGGAGGACGAGGAGCTGATGCTGGCCGGCATTGAGGTGCGTTTGGACGACGTCGAGCTGGCGGGGGTGGCCGGCATCGAGGCGCGGATCTTGCCCTTGGCCGTGGGTGGAGCCGGCTCCTTGGTCGGCGGTGGGAGGGAGACGTGGCGCAGGGTGTGGCGGCTGGTGGACGACCCGACTGGCGACTCAGCAATAGCGGGGAGGTCGGGCAGCTCGTCGCCTGGAGTAACGTGACGTGGGAGGAAGTAGACCTGGCGCGACTCTGTTATCGGGTTGAGGGAGGGAGAGTCGAGGGGCGGCATGGTGTGCCGTTGCTCCCAGATGGGCAGGTGCACCTCCACCGAGGGGCGGAGGAGGCCGCGGTGCTCGCTCTCGCTCTGCTCCGAGTCGTGGCGGGCGTGCTGCTGGAAGGGCGCGAGGGGCACCGAGCGGGGGACGGACTTGTCGATCGCGAAGGAGGCGAGCTCGCCGGGTTTGCGCTTGTGCGCCCGCTTGTGCCGGCGCCAGATGATGATGCCGACCCCTATAAGGAGGAGGATGAGGAGCGCCACGCCGACGCCCTGCTGTCAGTGGGTGGCGAGAGGGGTCCACTGACGACGCCGACGCCGATGGCGACGCTCGCCGTGCTCGCGCCGCTCTGCGGGGTGGCTCGGGGCGCGGGCGGCATCGTGGGTGGCGGAGTTTGACGTGGCTTGCGCCACTCAGACGGGTGGGGGTTGAGAGGTCGTCAGGTCGTGAAGTCGTGTCGTGAGGTCGTGTGGTCGGCGTGTAAGTGGTCGTAAATGGTATGGACAGGAGAAGGATGGATGGCGAGGAAGGTGGACGGTGTAAGGTGGCGAGAAGTGTGTGGGGCTTATGGTGCGGTGCTCCCCCGGAGCTTCACTAGGCCGCACGGGGCCTCGCTCCCGGTATGCTGTGTGCAGCTGTGTGCCTGCTCGCGAGCACGAGGAAGGGCGGTGTGACGCGAGGCTCGACGCGGGGTGGTTTGGGAGGCGTGCAGTGGGCGTTGGGCGTTGGGCGTTGCAGTGTGAGAGAGGAGATCGGGGAAGATGTCACGAGTGCGAGGCTGTCGGTGTGCGAGGGAGAGGTGAGTCGGGCACAAGGCGGCGGCGTGGGCGCAAGGCGCACGCGGGACGCGGATCGGTACGTCGCGTACGTCGGTACACAGCACTTCGCCGATCGGCGATCATGTCGGTGCTGCGTTGCTGGGTCTGCATCTGCATGATCTGGGCCTAGGACATGCGAGTTGACGGCGCGCGGGAAGGTAGATGCTGCAGCAGTGCACAGCACTGATCGAGAAGCGCAGCTAGCGTAGTGCAGCCGATCACCGATCCATGGCCATGCTTCGGTGGCGGAGGTGCGAGGCGCACGAGCCGCCGAGATGGGTTGTTCTGTGGCGAGGCATGCTGTGTGGATGGTGTACTGCTTGCTGCGCTGCTCAACTAGTGCAAGATCAGAGGTCGGAGAGTTAGACCAGCACACGACGGAGATGGCACACGACGATGATGCGACCGGCATTGGGCGGGCAAGCACGTGACTTTGCCTGGACCTCTCGATCCCTCCTGACTTCAAGGTTGCATCGGTTCCATCCTCCACTCTACTGCTACCACTGAGCCCGGGGACTCGGCGCGACCCGCGAAAGCCTTCTCAGCCTGATCGAGCCATCCCCCCTGCGCGCATGTACGTGGCCATACGGTGCAGCCGCTTGGCTCGTCGGACCGGGCCTGGTGTCTACTGATCTACAGCGCTCCAGGCCTGTTCCTGCTGCGCGGAGCGTTCCACCCAGACTTACCGGCACGCTTCACGCGACATGTCCGCTGCCGCAGTGGAGCCATGCCTCAGCGAGGAGTAGCTAAGCGAGCGCCGGCCGCTGTCGGCGACGCACGCCCGACGTCACCGGCGCGCCCTGAGCCAACGCCGAACATCGCCGCCAGTGGCATCGGGGTGGGGGCCTGCACTTCCGGGGGGCCTGCTGCGTCGGCGGGAGCCGCGAGGCTCCTTATCACGGCGCGGCGTGCCCAGCGCATCCCAGGAACCACCCCCATAATGTCTGAGGTATTTTTAGACCACGACCAGCAGTCCACTCTAGCGACCCTGCTACCGACCCCTCCCCCACGGGCGTGGCGCCGCCTCGCGTATGATCTGCATGACGCGTGCGTGCGTGCTGCGACGCTGCGATGAGGACACCCGATATCGCTAGCGTGCAAAGTGCCGCAAAGCTGCGGCGGCTTATAGGCTCGGCGGCGGGCGACAGTCCCCACTATCCAAAATGGTTCGTACTTGGCGAGCTCGCGAGCGTGCTGAGAGCAGGGCAAGATCGAGCAGATTCTCCGCCGCAACGAGGACGCCGAGAAGGCCGCGGGCGCCAAGCACGTCGACCCCGAGGCTGGGTCGGACGCGGCCAGCTCGAACGACGAGTTCGCCCTCCTCGCCGCCAGGGAGGAGGGGCACGACATCAAGTTCCGCACGCTGAGCTGGCAGAAGGCGACGCTGCTGCTCTTCGGGGAGTATGTATGCCTCGCGATCCTCGCGCTGCCGTGGAGCTTCAGCGTGCTGGGCTGGGCGGTCGGCCTGGTCGTGCAGATCGGGATGGGGGTCATCACGTGGTGTGAGTAGTTACAAGATCCTGCTGAGACAAGACACGAGCTACATCCTGTGGAAGTACATGATGCAGCACCCGCAGGCGCGTGACGTCGCCGAGATCGCGTGCGAGCTCGTGCCCCGCTGGGCGCGGCGGTTCGTGTACGAGGCGACGATCGCCATGCTCATGGTCAACAACATCATGGTCATCGGCTTCCATGTGTTCACGGGCGCCAAGATCCTCAACACGCTCTCCGACCACTCCGAGTGCACCGTCGCGTTCCAGGGCATCGCGGCGGTGATCGGCGTCGTCGTCAGCATCCCCCGTACCCTCAACCACGTCACGAGCATGGGCGTGTTCAGCGCGGTGTGCATGGGCATCGCCATCCTCCTCTGCCTGATCTTCTCGGGGATCCAGCCCCACCCCGGCGCAGGCTACGGCGGAACGTACCCCGCCCTCGGGGAGGTGTACACGGCCGGCAGGGTGCCGGGCAACCCGGGGTTCGTGAACGGCTTCAACGCCGTGCTCAACATCACGTTCCTGTGGATCGGGCAGATCCTCTACCCCTCCTTCATCGCCGAGATGAAGGAGCCGCGCGACTTCCCCAAGGCGCTGGCCGCGCTCACCGCGCTCGAGATGGTGCTCTTCCTCGTCGTCAGCGTCGTCGGGTACCACTACCTCGGGCAGTACGCCGAGGCGCCGATGATCGGGTCCTTCCTGGACGTCAAGCACCGCAAGGCGGCGTTTGCGTTCGTCATCGTCCCCACCGTCATCATCGGGGCCATCTACTCGAACGTGACGGTCAAGGTGCTCCACCGCCGCATCCTCGGCTCCGAGAGCCGGCACATGCACTCGAACACGGCGGTCGGCTGGCTCTGGTGGGTCGCCATCACCACCGCCGTGTGGGCCATCGGCTTCGTGCTCGGCAAGTGAGTGCCCCGCCGACAAACCTGACCCCAGCGTCATCCCCTCCATGGGCGACTTCCTGAGCATTATGAGCGCGGCCTTCGACTCGTTCTTCGGCTTCATCTTTGTGCGTCCTCCCCCGAGCAAGCTCACACCAGTGGTCGGCCGCCTACTTCCACCTCTACCGCGGGAGGCTGTTCGCCGGCGTCTTCCAGACGGCCATGACGCTCTTCAACATCTTCATCTTCGCCGTCGGGCTCCTCATGCTCGGCCCGGGCCTGTACACCTCCGTCCAGGCCATCATCACCGACTACTCGGGCGCCGTGACCTCGCCCTTTGCGTGCGACGACAATGGTCTCTAGCGTTGTATCATACTATAAACACGGTGGACCCGGGCTCTAGCGCTGGGCGGGGTGAGTTGCTGCGGAACGGTCGCTCCGTCGAGGGTGCGAGGCGAGGCCACCTGACGCGACTGACTTCTGACACGGAATGCGAGGTGGGCCCCCAAAATATCCGGCAAGGCCGGCACCCCACACTCCGAGGGTACGTCCGTGCGGACCTGGATCTGGCACGAGGTAGGCGGAGGCGAGGGGATCGGGTGTCCCACGCGGCCTCATTGTTCTGGGTGCGGTGAAACGGGGCGGGTGATGCGGTGCGTCCGGTGCGTCGCTGTGCGGGCACGTGGGGCGGCAGCGGCGGACTTCTGAACCCGATCCGTGTCGACTCGGGTGGCGAGGCAGCAGTGCTCCGCCCCCACGAAAGCTCATGGAGGTGCGCACAACACACCGCACGGTTCCGGGCAAGCAAGCACCGGGGATCGTCGCTCCACCGCCAGACGATCGTGTACTTTCAGCGATAGCGAGCCGACGAATCGCGCCAGCTTGCAGAGTATATAGCGCTCCATGAACTCGATTGCACGCCAACTCAGGCGCCCGCCACCCACCACCTCGACCCCGCCCAAACAACGCAGCATGCCCTGCTCCGGGGCGTACAGAATGGGCCGTTTCAACCGCGGCGGTGAGTCCTCTCCTTTGAGGCTCCTTTGGGGTGCTGACCGCAGACGAGTGCGTCCTCTCGCGGCGCAGCGACGGCGCGGCCATCTGCTTCTTCTGCGGCGCCGAGCTCGACGTCGAGCCCCTGAGCGCGCACGAGCTCGACGAGTGGTTCGACTAGATGCACCGATCTGTGCGAGGAATGGGGCGGTGCAGCTTCTTGAGCCGCGGACTAACCCGCGCACGTCGGCCGCTGGGGCCAACACGTGCCGTGCGACTGTGTGTACTCGCGATCAGAGGGCGCGACTGAAATACCCCGAACCAAACACCGTGGCCCCAGCACCATGGCGCGCCTCCTCCAGCTGCCCAGCCCGCCCGCGACGCCGTGCCCGCCGCCGCCGACGCCGAAGTCGCTCCCCTCCTCGCCGCCACCCTCACCCCGACCCCCAACAGAAGCACCAGCCCCAGTCCCAGCCCCGCTCCAGTTCTTCTGCATCGGCGACGACAGGTTTGCCAATTTTGCCGGTGGGTGTGGTGTGTCAGCGCTGACGCCAGCGTCGTGTGTGGGGATCAACGGGGCGGGGTTCCGCTTCTGCTGGTTCTGCAAGCGTGACCTGCCTTTGTCGTAGCGGAGGAGCCCGACGCGCCGCCATCAGTCGCGTCGCCATATGAGCGGCTGTCCTTCCGCCGCACCCGCACACCCAACCTCACCGCCACCCAAGGTGCCACCTCCACCCCGCGATACGACGGGCAGCTGCGGCGGCAACGTGCGCGGCGAGAACATCCAAGGTGCGCACCACCGTGACGAGCTGACACCAGGCGAGCACGACGTCCACCGCTGGGTCTTTGGGCGGTGGCGCTGCGCGTGGTGCGCCAAGACGTGGGAGGTGGAGGGCGCGTGGTTAGACGGTAGATTAGTAGCGACGTGAGAGCTGCGGCCAAGGACCTCGCACCTCAATCTTCAGAACTCTTCTCATCACCTACTACTATGCTTAGCGGCGAGTTCGACTTTTGCGGCGGCGACGAGGGCGGCGACAACGCGGGGAGTGAGTCCGCGCCGGGCCGCTGACGCAGACGACTGCTCGTGGGTGTGTATTGGGTGGGACGCCGAGGACTGGTCGGATGCGTGGGAGTGCGAGTACTGCGGGGCGGTGATTACGGGTGGGGAGCCGTAGCGCAGGGCGAGGATGCATGGCTAGCACGCGTACGCGCGCCCGCACCAGAGACAGCACCAAACGCCGTTGGAGTCGACGTACGTCGGTGCGCACGGTTCTGCTTCAGCGCTGCTGGGGCTGGACTCACCGCCGTCGTCGCAGATCGGGGGGGCGTTGGGTGAGCGCATGGTGAGGGGTGGGTAAGTGATGGGGTGAGATGGCGAGCTAGATATGGAGATGGGCTTGAGCTGGTGGGGAAGCAGTGGTGTGGCGTTCTGCGCCGAAGGTGTGTTCCCCCACGGCGCTCCCGCGAGCATCTCCTGGTGGAGCATGCGCCGCGCTCCTCGGCGGATCTCGCTGTGATGTCGTCGCGGCACGAGTCTCTGAGTGGCATTCAGCCGGCCTGCCGCGGCACAGTGTCAGCGTCAGCGCCGCATCTTTCGGATCTGGAGATGCGTGTGCCAGAGGCGCAGCTGGCGTCGAGGCCGCGACTTTGCGATGGGAACGAGGGGTGGCATGCTGTCGAACTGTGGAGCATGTTGAGGATGGGATCGTCGTTCGCCCCCGAACGTGCGGATCGACGTGTCGTTGGGCGGTTCCTGCGTCCGGGTCAAAGTTCATCCGAGCGCGGAGAGCCGAGGTGGCCGAATGTGCATTGGATACCGCCAACTTGGGAGAGCCTGCAGTTATCGAGCTTTGTGCACAGCTAAGTCGTCCCGGCGCACTATGTATCCCGGTCCGCTGCACACTCTGCACTCTCTTGACCATCCGATCCAATCTCGTTAGCGTGCCTCACTCGGATGAAACCCTACCCTCATTCCCTCACCCATCCCTCACTGGAACGCGGTGCGAACCCGCCATGGTGGGTGCGCTGGGGCGGTCCTTGGGATTACGCGTAAATGGTTACAAAGAATGCGCAACCTTGTCAAGCACACCCATCCCAACTCTCTCACCATGGCAAACATCGACGTCGCATCCTACCCGCACATCGTGCGTGCCATCTTCGGCTACTCCGAGTACTCGGCGCTGCGGGCGTGGCGCGCGACGTCGCGCTTCTTCCGCGACGCGGTCGACGAGCTCGAGGCCGCCGAGCACCTCACCGTCGACGCGGGCGCGCAGTCCGGCCGCCTCGTCCTCCGCACCCGGGACGGGCGGGTGCCGCCCTCGCTGGCCGCGTGGCCGGCCCTGCATGACGCGGTGGACTCGGGCTCAGAGTACCTCCCCTCCGACAGCGAGGTCGACTACGAGGACGACGACGACGCGATGGACGTCGACTCGGACTCGGAGGGCGCAGAGGAGGTGCGCCGCGCGCGCGCCGAGCTGCGCGAAGTCGAGGCGTGCCCCCGCTGCCAGGAGTGGGAGGCGGCGGCGCTTGCGCAGCTGCCCGACGCGCTCGCCCAACTCGACGAGGTGGTGCGCTATGCCGGGGACCTCGAGCAGCAAAAGATGTCGGTCCTTCACGAGCAGGAGGCGCGGTGGTACCACGAGTGGGAGCAGGTGCGCTTTGCGCACATGATCGTGCCCTCCGAATACACGGGGTTCACGGCTGAACCGCTGCCGGCGCGCCCGGCGCTCGTGGCGCTGTCCTCGCTCGGCGAGCTCACGGACCACGCGCACGTGCACGAGGACGCGGCGTTCTGGGCCCAGCGCTCCCAGGCCGCCCAGGACGCGCGGGCGGCGTTTGCGCGCGGCGCGGCCCGGACGCGCGTGCTCGACGTCCCTGGCCCGGCGGTGCTGCACGACCTCGAGGCGTTCACGGGCCTCGAGATGGTGCGGTACGTCGGGGACGCCGAGGTGGCGCCCGCGTGGGTGGAGATTGCTGCGCCGACCACCGTGCGCTTCTACAACATGGTCCCGCACCCCGACGCGTGGTGGGAGCCGTGGAAGAACCGCGAGGACCCCGGGCTCTACACCAACATGATACGGCACGCGTACCGCCCGCTCAAGAAGGCCGTGCTCAACGCCACGTACCACCCCGAGCACCCCCTCCTGAGCTCGAGCCTGCTCGGGACGGGCGTCATCCCGCGCCGCCACTACGAGGATTACCCCACTGAGATGGAGGAGGTCGTGGTCATCCTCGTGCCGTCGACCGCGCCCGCCCCGGACACCCCGCTGCCGTCCCAGTTCACCCCTGGCCACCCGTACGCCTGTGACGAACAGTGTTCGTGCAAGCTCGAGCAGCAGCACGGCATCCTCCGGTACGAGTACGGGCCCGCGGGCGACATCCTCCACCTCTCGTTCGAACACCACTGCCGCATCGTCGGCAGCCAGGTCGGTGTGCGCCCGCAGCCGCGCATCACGCTCGTGGGCCTGCTCGAGCTGGGCAACGAGGCGCTTGGCCTCGACGACAGTCACGCCGAAACGTTCCGACACTGGGGCGCGACGACGTTTGCAGGGATGAGCACCGAGGAGCGCATCTACGCCAACGCCGCGTACCGAATGTGGGACAAGTATAGCACTGAGGACTTTGACTTTGACGGCGCCCTCGAGTCCGCCAAGGCGTGCTGGCGGTTCTTGAGCCTCGACGAGTACCGGGCCGAGGTCGGCGAGCGGCAGTTCCTGCTCGAGACCGTGCCGCCCGCTGCGCAGACGGAGGGTTGGGATGAGTAGACGAGTTATGCATTGTCGTGTCCGTGAGAGCGGGTTAGAGGGCACGGAGACCGTGTCAACGGGCTGTGGTCAGCTGCACATCCATGCAAGTCTCAGTCGCAGGGGTATCAGTAGGGGTTACCTCCTACTCCTTGCCAGGAACAAACCAGCTCGAGGCAGGTGACACGGTTGGGAGGTTCCTGGGGCGGAGTGAGGTTGTTAGCCGGCGGCGTCTGTTCGCTGAGAAGGTCATTCCAAGGCGCGCCTCGGCCTCCACCATGCACACCCAATCCAAGCACAATTGGTCCATGCAGAATCTCGACTGCCTGCCGTGCTTGGCGTCTTCTTTCTTTGCTACGTTCTCCTGCTACTTCTCCGGCGCCCGGTGGCGATTTGGGATAGATAAGCACAGACGGGGGCACAATCGCCGCTCTGCCTGGCGTCAGCTGCGCCCGTCGCCGCAGCTCACTACTATCGCCGTCAAGTGGTGCACAAGGCGAGTGCACTGCCCCTTTTAAAGTGGGAACCGTTATCGCAGTCGCTGCGAGTCGCGTGGGAAGATGGGTTCGGGGCCGTCGGGGTAGGCGGCGTGGGTCATGTGCTATGCCGGTGATCCGGCGATCCGTCCGCCCTGCACCGTCTGTGCACAACCGGTACGACGTGGAGGCTTAGGTGGGGGTCTCGGGTGTCACAAGTGTGTCGGTGTCGAGTCAAGTGGTGGCGTTGTTTTGTGCGCATAGTGACACAGGTGGCTGGGAGGTGGGTGGCGGCGGGTCGACAGGGGTGGGGAAGGGTGCAAGATGCTTGTGGGCTTCGCACGCGATCGCACGGCCGTTCAGGAGCGCCGGGACCGAGGTGACAAACGACTCGAGGGGCGTGCTTAGGCAAGCGGCGCGACGTTGAACGCCGCGCTCGTGACGGGGGGTACGCCTCCGCCAGCCGCGAGGCCGCCACCCGCCTTGCCCTCGGCGCCGACGACCTTCTTGACGTACCCGCCCGACACGTCGCCACTGTACCGGCGCTTGCAGTACTGGCAGGTCCAGGAGTGGGACGCGTCGGTGGCGAGGGGGCCGACGCAGCAGCCTGGAGGTCAGTTCTGAGGGGTGGGAGGTGGAGTACGCACTCGAGTAGTGGGAGAGGGAATCGCAGACGGGGCGGCCGCGGGGAATGATGGTTGGGGAGCGGTTTACGGGGGGTGGTGAGGGGGACATGGACATTGTGGAGTGGGATGGATGGGATGGGTGTGAAGAGCGATGGAGTGGTTGAGAGAATGAATGGGAGATGGGAGCCGTAGCGGGTAGTAGTGGGGCGTGCAGTTACAGTCGGGAACAAGCAAGTTTGTTGATCGGAATATCGTATCCAGGCACCAGGTATCATCGGAACGGACGGGGTCTCCGCCTCCACCCTGCACTGCTTGATAGAAACCTCCGGCCTCCACCTTCGACCCTTACCCGGAATCGGTACACGGGTCCCCGGTCATCTTGCGCTCAACCTCCCTCCCCCCACGGTCCCTCCACTTCGCTACATCCGAGTGTGGCAGTGGAGGGCCGCCAAACTCAAAACTCACGGCATTCCCACTGTGGCTTCAACCTTCCTGTTCTTCCATTCTCCCTTACCTCACGTGCGCAGATCAGCATGGAATGCGAGGTAACCTTGAGCAAAAGCTCTTGCAATGCACACAAGTCGCGCGCACGGCCGCTGCTCGCCTCGCTCTCGGACATGAGACACCAATGCAGAATCTATTGCTGGTAGTACATTATTGAAGATCTAGTGATATAGTGTATCGCCGCCCACAGTCCATTACCAGTGGGGCGCGTTGATAAAGAGACCGAGAAGGCAGCCGGCGGCCGTACCAGCGACGGGGACGGTGAGGACCCAGCCGAGGAAGATCCAGCCGAAGGCCTTCCAGTTGACAGCCTTCCAGCCGCCGGACACGAGGCCGACACCGAGGGTGGCACCGGCGAGGCACATGGTCGACGAGACAGGGATACCGTACTGCGAGGCGATGAGGACACAGAGCGAGGCGCCGAACTGCATCGAGAAGCCACGCGAGGGCGAGTGGAGGGTGAGGCGGTTGCCCAGCGCAGACATAATGTTGTAGCCGTAGGTCGCGAGGCCGATGACAATCCAAGCACCACCGAACGCGAGAATCCAGGTAGGAGTGGGGGTCTCCTTCTCGAGGCGGCGGCCCTCGGACCAGATGAAGTAGATGGCCGAGAGGGGGCCGACGGCGTTCGAGACGTCGTTGGCACCGTGGGCGAACGAGTTGACACAGGCGGTGAGGACCTGGAGGTAGGTGTAGAGGTGCTCGGTGTCGTTGTCGTACTGGTGGGCAAGCTTGTGAATCTCGCGGAGGTGGGCGGCGGTCTTCTCGTCCTTCATCTGGGCGGCGTGGACGTCGTAGTTGGAGCCCTTGGTGAGGCCCTTGAGGGCGCGCTTGCCGAGGATGAGGAGGTTGCGGGGGAGGATCCAGGGGCCGACGATCTCGTCATTCTTGTCGACCTCGTCGAGGGGCACGGCGGCACGGGGAGCGGGGGCAGCGTTCTCGACCTGGCCGGCCTCAATGTCCTTGACCTTCTCGTTCGAGGCGTTGGAGGGAGTCTGCGAGACGGCGATGTCGTGGTGCGAGTCGGCGACGGCGACGGCAGTCTCGGCGACGGGGGCCTCGGAGCCCTCAACGGGGTGGGCGTGGGCGTTGTGCTCGTCCTCCTCACGGCCGTAGACACGGTAGTCCTGGGTGACGGGGGCGGCCATGTCGGCGGGCATCTCGGGGACGGGACGCTTCCAGAGGAGGGGGCCGAGGGCCATGTGCCACCAGCGGAGCGACCAGTCCTTGCGGATGACCTTCGCGTAGACGTAGGGGAGCCAGAAGACGATCGAGAGGATGGCGACGACAAAGGCAGTCAGGCAGATGGCAATGGCCTGGGTGGCGCCGCTGAGCTTGTCGAGCTTGAGGCCGGGCGAGCCCTTGTAGACGATCGACATGGTGAGGACGGCGATGACGGTGAAGAAGTAGAAGGGCGAAAGGTACATGGCCTCTGGTTCTGTCAGCAAAAGCTCGCCACAACTTGCACTTCCCGCCAGTACTCACTGCGCACACTGTTCTTGCGGTCAAGGACGGCAAACTTGGTGATCAGGTAGATGGCCGAGGCAAAGCCAGCCGAGACGGCGGGGGCGATACCGAAGCCGGCGAAGATGGTGGCGAGACCCTTGCCGCCGTTCCAGCCCCACTGGACACCCTTGGGGCCAGCGACGGCAACACCGACACCGGCAAGCGCCGAGACGAGCGAGTAGGTGGTCGAGACGGGCCACGAGTTCTTGGTGGCGATCATGAGCCACGTGGCCGAGGTGACGAGGGCGCAGGTAAAGGCGAGCATCTCGATGCCGTAGTTGCCGCGGAACATCTCGAGGGCGATGATGCCATTCTTGATCGTGCCCGTGACCTTGGCGCCGACTAGGACCGCGCCCAAGAACTCGAAAATAGCGGCGAGGCAGCACGCCTGACGCATGGTGAGCGAGCGGGCCGCGACCGAGGTGGCGAACGAGTTGGCGACTGGACGGTTAGCACACGCACGTGTGTGGGCCTCCAGGCGCTGATCATGGCCGTGCGGGGTGGTCGTGAGAGCAGCGTTGCTGGTCGTGTGACCCTCCAAGCTGCCCTCGACGCCCCGCCAAGAAGACTCACCATCGTTGGCACCAATGTTATACGCGTCGAGCGCGGCGAAGATGAGGCCGATGGCGAAGATGTAGTCGTACTGGTGGAGCTTGGGCATGTTTACGAGGCGCTCGGTGAGCGTTTTGCTAGACCAGACGAGAACAGAGGGGGAAGAGTGAGTGCAAGTCTACACTGCTGCCCGCCTTTAGAAGGTCACACGACCGGGTCACACGACCGCTCACACGAGCACCGTACGGTGAGCGTGCGGTGGCGCCCGCCCATGCCGGCCATCAAAGCATGCATGCAGACAAGTTTGCGCCCCTCCGTCAGCGAGTTTCTCCTGTGGAAATATTCTCATTCGTCGCAGGACGAACGTGTACACACACGTTCGTGGATAGCAGCCTGCCAAGGCTTGGCACTGTTCAGGCACACAAGTCGGGGCGGGTGGGCGGGGCGCCCATGGGCACCGAAGAATGCATCCAGCCGATCCAGGGCCCTACGTCAGGCGCGCACCTGTTTTGTGCGGCCTCCATGTGGCAGTGGAGTCGGGAGGACTCGCCGGTGCCTCTAGGCCCGCACTGTGCGCGTAACGAGCGGCGTGAGGGCAGAGGCGCCGAGGCGTGGCGGAAGAGTGCGCACGCGCCAGAGGGTGCGCCATCCGGCCATCCGGAGCATGAATGGCCCAGGGCCAGGGGATTCCTGCCAAGCAATCGAGATCTTGCCGCCGGCGAACGGAACTATGCCGAGTGTCCGACCCACCGTCCCACTCTTCCGGACACACTGACACGCAAATTGAGGTACGCGCGGCTGCTACCGAACTGGTGTGGCATGCGGACCTGCTGTGTCTGGCGTGACTGGGGTGCCATCTTTGGCCACCAAGCTCTTGGCAAACAAGAATTTTTGGAGTGGGAAAGTCAAGGTGACGCACATGGTGCCACCGATAAGCGGCGAAGAAGTGGCCGATCGTGGGGGCTAGCACCGCCTCTGAATGCATCTTTTCGGTGGCCGGGGCTAGTCTAGTGACATCTAGTCTAGTCACATGCTGAGATGAGCGGGGCGTGTGGTGTGTGCCCAGTGACAGTGGCATGGCCGAGTTGCCGGATTCGGGCGCTAGTCAGATCGGCCAGAAGGGGTGGTGCTCGCCGCTCGGACTTCTGGCTGCTCCAAAACTCGGGAACGCACAGAGCTGTGAAAAAAGTGAATTTGATTTGCATTAGATTTTGCCTTAGATTTGCACAGAATTCATTCTAATGCCATGGCCGGATTGGGGCGATTCCGTGGGATCGCCCATGGGATCGACGCTCCATGCACCCACATCCAGAAGTCCCGGTCGCTCGTGCTTGTGACCACGTGACCGACTGTTGATACCGTGTGGGTGCAACCGATCAACAGACGCCGACTGTGACGGTGGATCGTCGAGTCGCTGGCTACGTCAGAGGCTTCGTTCGCCACTCACCGTCCATTGTTTGCACACATCCTCGACCCCTCTCCCGTCCTATGGCACTCACACTCTGCTTCTGACGCTCACCCACACAGATACCTCAGTCTCTGTATCCAATGCGCCGCCCACCCAGACGGCAGGTGCCTCGTGAGCATCGACGGCGACATAGCGCGCTGGTGTGCGTCATGCGAGGCCCGCAACACCCCCTGCTCCCTCGCCGGCACAGTAGTGGCATGGCGGTACCTCCGCTACATCATCTACCGGGACTACCACAAGGAGGCGTACTTTGTCACCTAGGTGCCGGCGTGGGACCCCTGGTCGCCGTGGCCGCTCCACCAGGCCAATGACAACCAGTTGCGCCAGCGCATTGCGCAGGCGCAGCGGCGGGTGCGCGTCTGCCTCGTTGACACGATTACGCGGGTACGGGAGGCCGCTGCGCTGCGGCACGAGGCTGAGCGGTGCGGCGATGGCCTGCTCATGTCGTGGGGCGCCACCGAGATGGCGTGGGGCGAGGAGCTGCAGCGCATCACGGCCGAGGAGATGACCCTCCAGCGTGAGCTGATGGCCGGGAGGGTAGGGGAGATTGGGGCGCTGGACCAGGCTCGCCAGGAGCGGCGGGTGGCGGCCCGCATGCGGCAGCTGTTGGATGTCTGGCGAGGCCAGCTGCCAGGTTTCCACGGGTACCTGCAGCTCCAGGAGGAGCAACGCTGCAAGACGCCCAGTGGCTGGAAGAAGGGCGGCGGCGGGAGCACGAGCAGCAGCTCCGGTGGGAACGGCATCGGCGGGAGGAGGGTGTGCGGTGGGACGAGGAGGCACTCCGACGGGCGCAGTTGCACAATGAGCAGCAGCGCACGCAGCAGCAGGGCGAGGCGTCTCGTCCGGCAGACCCACATGCGGGCCCATCCGCAGCCCCGGCGCAGCAGGTGTGCCCCACGCCGCCGCCAACCATCTCGAGGACTGCGACGCCAAGAACAACCCCACCGACCGCGCTCTCCACGCCACCAGCCAAGCGTCCCCGCCCACCCCCTTTAGACCCGGGCGCCCGCCTAGTCTTAGCCTCTCCTCATCGGCCCTCTCCTCGGCCCTCTCCTCGACCGCGCGGCCCGACTCGTCCTCCTTCAACCCCACCCCGCCCGACAAGCCCGAACCCGCTCCTGAGCCCGAGACGAGGCGGCCGCCACCGATCCCCCGCGCGCCCTGCACCTCCATCTGCCTGTCACCGATCCCAATCCGGCCACGCCCTTGCGCTCGGCCACTGTTGGCTCGAGCTTGGCAGTCACGCCCGTGACTCACGCCCCGGCCCCGCCGAGTACCCCCGACGCTCAGACCGCGCCTGGGCTCATGACCCCGCAGCTACTGGCTGCATTGGTGGCGGACGCGACACGTGTGTTGGAACCGCTGGAGCTTGGGCCTGAGGACGAGGCTGTCGAGCTGCTCGAAATCGCGCCTGAAGAAGGGGCTGTTGAGCTGCTGGAGCTTGAGCCTCAACTCGAGGAGGAGGACTTGCCGCTCGAGCTCGAGCCTGACGACGCGCGCGCCTGCCTTGCCGTTCGAGCTCGAGTTTGAACTCGAGGAGCCTGCCCTTCCGTTCGAGCTTGAGCCGGAACGAGAGGATCCAGCCGAGCTCCGACGAGCTTCCCGAGCCCATGGACCTCGAGCCCGAGCCCGAGGTGACGCTCGAGCAACAAACGGGTGTGACAACGAGCGCGACGGAAGCGACAGAAGCGCCGCTCAAGCTTCCGGCGCCACTCCTCTCCTTGGCACCCTCACCCCTCCCCACGCCCCCGGCCGACTCGGACTACTACAAGCCAGGCCTCCCCACTCCACCCCCAACCCAGCCCGCGCCGCCCACGTCATCGGCGCCACCCGCACACCCGTTGTCTGCCGCCATCCCCCCACCCACCCTCCAGTGGAACGAGGACCTGCCCTTCCTCACACCCGAGCAGTGGGCGGGCCGCTGCAGGCTCCTGCAGCGCGTCCGCGCCCTCGGCGAGCGCGAGGCCTCCCTCGCCCGCCGCTTCGCCGAGCTGCAGGAAAGCGAGCGCGCCATCGCCGCCCACCTCGCGGACGCGACCGCCCGCCCTCCCCCGCCCAGGAGGGACGGCGGGCCGCCCAGGCCCAGATCGGCCGCATCTACTCTGAGCAGGCGGCGCTGGGAGCCGCGCGCAAAGAGTTTGTGCGGCTGCGCGACGAGACGTATGCTGATTGGGCATGATCCGCCCGTGTTGTATGTATGTATCCCACCGGTGCGAGGCGGCCCCGCTCACACACCACTCACGCTAATCGCACTTATACCCAGCCTCCCCGAGGGGCTCAGCAACACCATGACACAGGACCCCACGCCCCCCACCACCAGCCCCGCGCTGCACCTCAACCTCCGCCTCGCCAAGCCGTACCTCCCGTACGTGCAGGAGGGCCACGCCGTGGAGTACGCCCACGAGCGCGGGGACGCCGCGAACGCGCCCGCGCCCGCGCACGAGGCGTACGGCCCGGCGCAGGACGCGTACGCCCACCCAGGATACTTTGACGCGTACGCGGCGCACGCGCAGTACACCCCGGCGTACACCCCGGCGTACACCCCGCCCGTCGCCAACCCCTTCGTCTCGCCGACGTACGGCGCCAGCACGACGTACACGGCCCCGCGGCGCCAGGTGCCCGCGGGCCAGCCGTCGCCGTGGCCGCCCTGCACGGGCACGGGGCTGGGGTACAACCGCGGCGGTGAGTGCACGGGGAAAGGCTGATCGCAGGGGCGTGCGTCGCGACGATCCACGGCGCGCTGGGCATCGTGTGCTGTTTCTGTTTCCGCCGTTTCTAGATGGCGCAGGGTGGGGCGGGGTATCGGAAGAGGCTGGGCTGCGAAATGAACCAGTGTGCTGCTGCTGTCTAGCTGCTGGGAGAGCTTCTCACGTCCTTCGACCATGAGGGCGATCTGCATCTGCACTGTAGATACCGCGAGCCGCTGACGCCAGCGGCACTTGCCTGTGCGACGGGACACGTCGGTGTGCTCCACCGGCGTCGTAGGTCTGGCGTGGGATGCTGTTCTGCATTTGTAGTAGCTCAATACATTGGCAAGGACACGGCATGAGAGTTCTTGATCTTGGAGGTCGTGTGCAAGCTCTTGAGTCCCGCACACGGCCACAAATGCTCTGCCTGCTATTTGGTCCGAGCGGAGTATCTCCCGACCTCCGCCGACACGACCTCCACCTCGCCTCGTCCCGACCGACTTTTGCCCAACCCCAGTGCACCATCGCGCTCCTCCAGACGCAGCAGCCCCACAAACACCTCCACAACATGTTCCGCATCGCGCACGCCGGCCCGTCCCGCCTCCTCGCACCGACGTGCGCCCGCGCGCTGTCCACGACCGCGCCGCTCGCGTCGGGCCACTCGCGCTGGTCCAAGATCCGGCACCGCAAGGGCGCCGCCGACGCCGCCAAGTCCAAGGCGTGGGGCGGGTTCATGACTGTGGGTTTGAGACTGAGGGTGGTCCAGGTAGTGGCTGACTCCAGGCGGTCCACGTCGCGCTGCGCAAAGGGACGGATCCGGAGCAGAACAGCGACCTCGCAAAGGCGCTGCTGGCGGCCAAGGGGGCGGGCGTGCCGAAGGACAACATTGAGAGGGCGTTTGCGCGGGTGAGTCGGGTGGCTTGGCGGGTCGGTCGGGATGGCGGGGGCTGGGGGGGAGAGGGTGGGGAGATGGCCGAGGACGCATGCTCGTGTGCGGGTGCGTTCAATATGGCGAGGCGACCGCGCCAAGAGCTCCGGGGTGGGCTATGCCACGCTCTCCTTGGTACGGGCGCGGGTGAACAGGAAGCCTGGCGCCTTTATGCCGCTCTTTTCTCTTGCCAGCAGGAAGTGGTTTGCAGAGCTGACAGCAGGCACGCAAGATCGCGGACGGGTCCGGCAAGGCCGTCACCTTCGAGGCGGTTGCGGCAGGAGGCAAGGTGGCCCTCATGGTGTGAGTGTTGCGCCCCAGGTCGCTCCCTACCCTACTTGACGGAGCTGCTCAGAGACCAGCTGACATCAGCGAATGCGTCACGGAGAACCCCGCACGCACGGCCGGACGCGTCAAGGAGCTGCTAAGCAAGGGTGGTGCGCGCGTCTCGCCCGTCGGCTTCATGTTTGAGCGCAAGGGCGTGGTACGCGTGGCTCCCATCGAGGGGCAGGAGGACGCGACCTTTGACAACCTCTTCGAGGCGGCGCTCGAGGGCGGAGCGGAAGATGTGCGGGAGGTGGAGGGCGAGGACGGAACTCTGTGGGAGGTGGGTGGAGGTCTGGCGGAACGCTAATGGCAGGTGCTCTCTGGCCCGACGGACCTTGGGACGCTGACGACGCTCCTCACCTCGCCCCCACACGACGCGCTGTACTCTCTGCAGACGTCCGAGCTGGCATACCTCGCCAACGACCCTGTGCAGGTCACGTCGGACGGGGAGGGCGCGAGCGTCGCCGAGGACAAGGTCGAGACGGTCATGAAGGGCGTCAACGCGCTCGAGGACGAGGGCGACGTCGTCCGCGTGTGGACCAACATTGCGGAGTAGATGGTAAATAGACAGCGTGTGGATCTGGATGTAGATCGGAGATGGCCGCTGCGGCGATCAGCTCCACACTGCACACATACACAGCACACGGTTACTCTTAGATAAGGACTAAACTTCTGCGGAATAGGTCCTATGCATACATTCCCCTCTGCGGTTCTGATATCCGCAACCCCGCGGCCGCCGCTTCCGTCGGCGGTGGCCGTTCACGCGAGCGTCAGTGCGAGACAGCGCTCCAAGTGGAGGTTGCTAATGGTGGGCGGGGGCCGCAGTGGTGCATTCCGGGAAATAGCCAATGCGCATAACCGGATTCCGCCCGTGGCCCGCGGTCTGTCGCCGCGTTCCACCCCTCCGAACCCTCGCTGCCCCACAAATCAATCTCCATCACACCCACTCTCACATATCACAAGCCACCACACTCGTTTACTCTCTTCTGCATGCACAGGACTCTCGCCACCATGTCCTCGCTCGTCTCGACCGTGACCAACACGCTCGCCGTCAACCCCACGGTCCGCGTCCGCGGCCTCGAGGCCTTCACCTCGGGCCACCTCTGGACGCCATACGGCGCGCGCGGCGTCTTTGGCGGGCAGGTTGTCGCCCAGTCGCTCATGGCGGCCATCAACACCGTCGAGGGCAAGGACCTGCACTCGCAGCATGTGGGCCACCGCCTTTCCAATCTGACGGCAGTGCTACTTCCTCCTCCCTGCCAACTCGAAGGTGCCGATCACGTTCACAGTCGAGCGCCTCCGCGACGGTAACGCCAACCTCCTACCCCGCTGACAGCAGGGGCGAGCTATGCCACGCGCCTCGTGCACGCGCTGCAGGACAGCCGCACCGTGTTTATTCTGATGGCGTCGTTCTCCGCGCCGCCGCGCAAGCTCCCCGCCGACCTTGCGTCGCCCTCCGGCCCCGGCGTGTGGGACCCCGACTCGGAGCAGCCCGCCGTCGACCAGGCGTACGATGACAAGAAGGACGAGCCCGGGATCACGGAGACGCTCAAGTTTGACAAGTTTGCCGCCAAGTTTGACCCGCCGTCCAACGGCACCAGCATAAAGCCCGAGCTGCAGACGCAGCGCCGCCGCCCCTTCCAGCCCGCGTACCAGAAGAGCATGCCCGCCGACATTGTGCCGTTCAAGGATGCGACGACCGAGGAGATGATTTGGGAGCGCTTCCTCGAGCGCGCAAAGTCCAAGGGCGTGCCCCTCGGCTCCAAGGTCCGCGCGGTGCAGAACTACATCAAGGTAGGTGTTGGTGGCAGAGGGGCGGCTGTGGAATGGCCCTGAGGACGGAAATGCGGCTGCTGGGGATCGGCCGTTCCGATATGGCGGGGGGCAATGCCCTTGGTAGAGAGGCCAGTCGCGTCGTTGTCCGTGACAGCCAAGGGCCGTCCACTCGCTCCGAATACCGATGCGCCGAGACTAACCCCCAGGAACGCCAGCAGTCGCCCGTGACCATTTCGATCGCCCGCCCCCAGAGCGACGAGCACCCGACCTCGCGCGCAATCTGGATGCGCGCGCGCCTCGAGCCCGACGAGAAGCTCACGCCCAACATGGTCCGCGTACGTCTCCTTGCTTACAAGAGCTGACGGCAGGCGCTGATCGCGTTTGCGACCGACTTCCAGTTCATCGGGACGGGCGCGCGCGCCGTCGGCCTCTCCGGCACCTCCAAGCCACGCCTGGGCATGATGGTGAGCTCTCGCGTGTTCCGAGCTGACCCCAGGCCTCGCTCGACCACTGCCTGCACTACTACCCCCTGCCGGCGGACTTTGATCCGAGCGCGCCGCTGCTGCACGTCATGGACGCGGTGCAGGTCGACGTCGCGAGCGGGCGCGGGTTTGTGCGCGGGTGCGTGTACACTGAGAACGGGCACCTTGTGGCTTCGACGTCACAGGAGGGCGTTATCCGCGCCGACATTAGTGGGAAGAAGCCGACGCTCGAGCACCACCGGAATGCGGACGCGAAGCTTTAGAGCGTGGGGGCAATCACCGTTCAGAAGGCTCAACGGATCGATGGCCTTGTAGAGTTATGTATTGACTTTGAAGATGGGTGATGGGTGGTGGGTGTTTGTTAGAGTACGAGTGCCACTGTGGGGAAATAGGCTCGGAGAATGTCAGATGGTGGGCCCGCCTAAAAGGAGAAATGTCAGGGACAGGGCAGGAATACCGTACGGTGGCATGGTGGTGACGGAATCATATCTCGTTTGACGAACAGGTAACAGGACCACCTCCGACGAGCCACTACGACTCCTGCTAGCTAGCTGCAACAACATCCCATCCACATCCATCTCCTTCTCCTCGAGCTTCCATCACCACTCTTCACTCCCCGCTCACCTGTACATTACTCGACAGCCCATCCCCTTCCCTCCGCTACGCCGGCACCACTAGCTCCCCCCACCGAAGGAGCATCTCATGCCAATCCCCTCCGCCTCGACCATCTCCACCACCCGGCACGCGACTTTGATCAACTAATCTCCCCCGCCAAACTTTGATTCCAAGCATTGCATACCTCCCCGCACCCGGAGGCCACCACGGCCTACCTCCTCCGCCGAGCGCCTGCGACTCTAGTTTTTCGCAGCTGCAACCCCCAGCCAGTCGCTGCCCACCGCGCCGCGCAACGCTAGGCCCCCCAGGCCGCACCCACCCCCGCCATGCTGTGGAAGTTTGGCTTTGCGTCCGGATCGACGCTCGACAAGCTCCTGTCGAGGGAGAGCCCGCCGACCGTCGAGGAGCTGCTGGACGAGCAGGACATTCTCGCAGAGTGCAAGGCGCAGAACTCCAAGTGCGTTGATAACCCCCTTCCATTCATCCCTCCCTCCTTCCTTGCCCGCGCCCCTTGCCCCCCCCCCGCCGCGCATCACCACGCTTCTGCGCGTTCCTCCCGAGTTCTGCGCAAGACCTGCGCTGACCCAAGACTCGTGACGTACCTCTCGAGGGATGAGAGCATCAAGAGCCTGCTCGGATGGGTCACGTCTGGCCTCGACGACCTCGACACCCAGGCCGAGCACGCAGAAGACGAGGCGTACCACAAGGCCCTGAAAGCTGAAGACGTATTCCCCCCCTTCAAGGCCACCGACGGGCCGCTCGTGCCCGGAGGCAGCGAGGACAAGGGCGACGACATGGAGACCGACCTCCCCATGGCTCCGGGCCTCGGCATCGGTCTCGGACACGGGTTCGACGCCCCAGAAGAGACCGATAACGTCGACACGCAGCGCGCAAAGTGAGCGGTGGCGGCGGAGCGCGCTGACGAGTCCAAGGTACCCCCAGATTGCGACCGAGATCCTTACGTCAGAGCTGTGGACGATTCCAGAGACGATCATGAACTACAAGAGCACGCTTCTTGAGCCGTTCTGGGAGGCCGTGCTTCCGCCTGTGGAGAAGAAGCGAGACGCCTTCGTCCAGCGCGAGCGCGAGCGCGCCCGCCTCATCTTCTGGTGCGACGAGGACGAGGAGCGCGAGCGCAAGCGCGAGGTCATCCGCGGGCTGTGGATGCGCGTCAACGCCAGCCTCCTGCAGAAGCGCACGACCGAGATGGTGCGCTTCATCCAGTCGCTGCCCAACATTATCGAGCGCATGGTCGCCCAGATCGAGAGCCCCGCGATCCAGGACATGCTCGCGCGCATCATCCAGACGGAGGAGGCCGGCGTGAGCGACGTCATGGCGTGGCTCAGCGAGCAGCGCCTCATCCCCCGCCTTCTCGAGCTTCTCTCGCCCAACCACCCGCCCTCGACCCACCAGATCGTCGCAGATCTCCTCAAGGGCATCATATCCGTGTCGGCGCCCAACTCGTCCTTCAACCCGCAGGGAGGGAATGCGATGGAGCAGCAGGGCGGGCTGCAGGGCTCGGCGACGCGCGACAACCGTCTCGTCCGCGAGCTCACGAACAAGGAGAGCATCGAGGTTCTTGTGCGCTACCTCACCGACAACGTCGAGGTCACCGACCGCGGGTGGAAGGGGCTCGAGACCGACGACGGGACCAAGCACCGCTCCGACCCGTTCGTCATCCACCCCTTGCCGTCGGTCGCGTCCACCATCTCGTCGCTGTGCTACGTGTGCAACGTCATCGTCGAGGTCATCAGGAGGAACAACTCGGACCTGGCCGAGCCGTACCTCTTCAACACGTTGCGCAACCGCCTAATGAGCATCCAGAGCGAGCAGATGCAAGTCGAGGTCGCGCCTGACGAGTCGCCCGACGACTCGACCGAGGACGTGAGCAGACGCAAGATGGAGGAGGTCATGCCCGAGCTGTCGGACAAGCTCGCGATCGTCCACCTCGGCAACCTCGTCGCTGCGCTTGCCGGCCGCTTCGGCGACCTGCAGAAGCTGCTCGGCGAGCCACGCTCCGCCGACCGCGTCAAGTCGGCCCTCACGCCCAACCCGCTCACCATGGAACGATTCCGCGTGATCGAGCTGTACGCCGAGCTCCTGCATAGCTCGAACATGGCTACGCTCAATCGCGCCCCTGGCACTGGGCCGGAGTACTCGTCGGACGGCGCGTTGCTGGGCGGCCTGGATGGCTTGGACAAGCTTGGCCAGGCGCTCCAGGCTGGTGAGGAAGGGATGGACGAGGACACGCCCGGCGACACCTCGATGGAGGGCCAGATCACGCAGGCGCGAGAGCTCCCCGTCAGCTCGGGCTCGACCGACTACTCGCTCACCGAGTCGGACGACGTGCCGCTCTCCGACGAGGAGGACAAGCCGGGCAACACGCCCACGGCTAGCAAGGCGCCCGCCTCCGACGCTGCTGCGCCCCCACCAGCATCCCCCGAGGACGCTGAGCGGCTGAGGAACGTCATGGAGTCGGACGACAAGGCGTCGCCGAGCCCCAAGCCTGACGCGGCGCTGTCCACCGGCGAGCGCCTGAAGCGGCAGTTCATCCGCTACGACGTCCTACCGACCTTGCTTGACCTCTTCTTCGAGCACTCGAACAACAACTTCTTGCACCACCTCGTGTACGACATCCTCCAGCAGATTCTCAACGGTCAGCTGGGCAAGGGGTACAACCGCGAGCTTGTCGTCGATCTCTTCGGCCGCACCAAGCTCGTCAGCAGGGTACTCGACGCGCAGCGCATGAACGACGAGCAGGTCAACTCGACGCCGCCCATGCCCCGCCTCTCGTACATGGGCCATATCAGCTTGATAGCCGAGGAGCTGGTCAAGTTCTTCGCGCGCTGCCCGACCGACCTGTTCGAGCTCATCCGCCCCACGTACTCGCAGGACGCGTGGGACGCGTTCGTCGAGGGCTCGTTACGCGAGACGCGCGCGAGGGATTCCCAGCCATTGGCCGGCGGCAAGCCTATGACCGGGCTGGGCAGCGGGCTGTCGACCAACTCTGAGCGCTCGGACAGCGACAGCGAAAGTGACGACGACATTGGCCACGCGGGTATCGGCGAGCCGTTATCTCGCACGGTCGCGAAGCAGGCCGTCGACTCGTTCCACGACGCCAACGCCGACGACGACGGGGGCATGGAGCAGTTCTGGCGCCCCAGCAACGCGCGGTCGGCGGGCATGGACTCGTCCGATGACGACGATGACGACGCCGACTGGTTACGGCCCAGCGCCAGCACCCGTCGCGACGACGACGACGACTTTGGCGTGAGTCAACTACCGAATTGGACACCAGCAATTAACGCCCAGGCCTTCCAGGCTACAAACGACTTTGACGACGACGACGCGTGGGGCTCGTTCACCTCGGTCGGAAACAGCGGCAAGGCGAGCGAGAGCCCGTTCGGCGACGACGCGTTTGCGCCCTCGTCGTCCTCGTTCCAGTCCGCCGAGCCATTGACGCCGCGCGACTGGGCCGAGGCGTTCGACCGCGAGTTTGAGACGCAGCCAGCGTGGGCCGAGGACGCCGAGGAGGTGACGGCGATCGTGATGCCGAGCGCGGGCGACGACGACGTCGGCACGCCGACGAGCTCGTGGTCCTTCCCCGGCGACGAGAGCGACGACCAGGGCGAGGACTTACCGCCCGCGACGGCCGAGACGACGCAGGCCCTCCAGGCGGCCAAGGAGGCGGGCATCTCGCGCGCCAAGGCGCAGGCCGAGCTCGCCGCCGTCGAGAGACACACCGAGGCCCTCACCCTCCACTCTGAGCGGGAGGGCGGCATGATGTCGCCCGAGGAGAAGGAGCTCGCCGAGCTCGGCACGGCGGACGCGCCCCTCGGTCCCGGCGCGGCGCCGGATGCGCGCCTGCGCGCGGACGGGCTCGTCGAGCGCACGATGCCGGACGGGACGGTCGTGCGCGTCCCCGAGGACGACATTGCGCGAGGGATCGACGAGGCGATGGAGCACCGTGTTGACGAAGTTGAGAAGGACGAGCCCAACAAATAGGAGATACCCCGGCTCCGTAGTGTCGACCCGAATCCATGGACATCCGCCCAGCACAGATACCCCTCATCACTTGGCATCGGGATGTACTAGCACTAGCATGTACGAGTTGAGCGTGTAGACGGGAAGGCAAGGGCCGGGGGGGTGGGGGTGGGATGGGGGTGGGGGATGAGGCTGCACTCGGGAGGGGACTGATTGCCACCTGCTTGGCCGGGTGCGGCATGGCATGATTGGCCTGGCTAGGTATGCCACTTGACCCATGCCACTTGGCCCTCCCTGCAGACTAGATGTGGTTTATCGTGCGTAGTACACCCGTGAGCGCACTTCTGTATGTCCAGTTGTGCAGCGTTGCAGAGGCGGTCGTAGTGTGCGGATCGTGCCTACCTCCCGAACAAGCACCGCCTCAACCCAGCCACCCTCCTCTCCAACCACCTGTCAGCCGCTCAGCGAGCCCGCCGCCCCTCCTACCCGCCCGCGCGTGCTATAACACAGTGTCCATACAGTATAAGAGTCATCATATAGCGCCCTCGGTCACCTCGCCGTTGTCGAGCTTGTCCTTGGGCCCGTTCAGCTCGAGCGGCCACTGCTGCAGCGGGCCCGGCATCCCGGTGATGACAGCGGTGTGAGTGGCGGCCACGAGCCCCGTGGGCGTGGTGTAGTTGCTCGGGAGGGCGTCGACAATCGCAAACGGCTGCGAGAGCGCGTACACCTTGCCGGTAAAGTAGCTGCTGAACGAGATCATGTACCCGTCCGCGAGGGGGAGGTCGGCGGGGAGCTCGACGTCGATGCTGCCGCCCTGGTTGCCGTAGCGGCCGGGGAGGGCCTTCATGGGCACGCGGTGCGCGATCTTGAGCGCGCCCTGCATGACCTTGCGGGACCAGTGGTGGAGCTCGATCTCGAAGGCCTGGACGCCGGTGCCGCCGGCGACGCGCCAGGAGAGGTTGTTCTTCTCGCCGCGGACCCAGGGGACGGTGGGGGAGGGGGAGAGGACGGGCCAGTAGCTCGTCGAGACGCCGAGGCCTTGGGCTGGGCGTTAGCGAGCGCGACGGCGTGGGAGGGAGGGAGGGGGAGGACTCACCGAGGGCCAGGGGGAGGAAGAGGGCGAGGAGGGGGAAGAGGAAGAGCATGGTGGGCGGGGGGTGGGGTGCGGCCAGCGCGGAGAGAGGGTAGAGTAGTTGATGGAGGATGGGTGAGAGACGGAGACGGAGGCGGAGACGGAGACGGAGATGTTGAGCTTGTCGTGTCAGAGATGAGAGAGATGTTGGGCGGCGGACAGAGACACAGCCGTGCCTGGAATCGGGTCTAGAGTCGCAGGGGGCATTTCCAGGGTGCTTGAAATGGCCAAGAAGACGTGTGATACCTGGGCCACGTGGCAAATTGCGTGTGCTTAGCTACGGGTTGTTGATAAGGCAAGGAGGCTAAGAGGGTATTGAAATGTGTGATTTGAATTGAATAGGACGCGTCTCGACCTGGCCTGGGCGCCCGTTGTCAGTCGACTAGTGTGCGCGCACATGTCTCCCTTTGGTGGCGTCTGCTGCAAAACTTTACCCATTTCCCTAGTCAATTCATTCCTCTGTCTCCTCAGTCTCCCCTGTCTCCTCTGTCTCTTACGCCTCTTCCTCCGCCGGCACCCCGGTCTTGCACTTGTCTAGCACGCCCCTCGGACCCCGGTCCCTTTCCGCCGGCATGTCGAGACAGGACGCAATTCACACCCAGGGTGGGGCCATGGGCAGACGCGGTTCGCGTCACTAACGAGTTCCTTGTACAGCTTTGGGGGTGGGTGAGGCAGAAGCGCAACTCAGCTCGGTGCCGTGTGTGTGTGCCTGTAGGCGATAGCGAGACTTGGCGAGCTGCGAGGGGGCAAAGGAGGGCGAGAGGATTGTGGCTGATCCAATGCTGGGAGGGGTGTGATGGGGAGGTAAAGTGAGAGAGCAGTGCAACACATTCCTCTTTCACAAGACCCACAACTCGAGTTTCTATATCTGTCCGTCCTCCTCACCCTCTTTATCAACACTCTCTCCTTGTCTTCAACCTTGCACCTTTACCTTCACCTTCACTTTCACCTTCACCGCCTTTCTCTTCACAATGCTCGCCTCCACCTTCCTCCTCTTTGCCGCCGCCGCGCGCGCCATCCAGATCACCTCGCCCGCCAACGGTACCGTCTGGTCGTCGGGCGAGGCCCAGACCATCGCCTGGGACGTGAGTCCTTTGCCCTTGCAAGCGCTAATCCCAGTCCGTCAACACCGACCCCTCCGAGTTCGTCCTCGCCATCCAGATCCAGCAGCCCTTCAGCACGCAGGAGATTGCCACCGTCGACACCTCGGCCGGCTCGTACTCGTGGACTCCCCCCGCGTCGCTCGTCGGCACCGACTACCGCATCAACTTCCTCAACAAGGACAACGGCATCCTCGCCCAGTCGGGCTACTTTGACGTCGAGCAGGGCACCGCCGTCCCTTCGTCGTCGGCGGCGGGCCCCCTTCCCTCGGGCTCGCAGTCTCTCTCACGCTCGGTCTCGGCCCAGGCTACCAACAGCCTCTCGGCTTCGGCTGGCGCCTCGGGCTCGGGCACTGTGAGTTCATGCGCCCCGGAGGCATACCGGAGCCCGCTAACCCCAGCTCCCCCCCAACGTCTCGGCTACCCCTACCAGCGGCGCCGGTGCCCTCGTGCCCTCGCTCTTCCTCGTCGCCGCCTCCCTCGCCGCCCTCCTCGCCTAAGCCCCTCTAGCCCCCTTCCCTCCCCCCTACTAGACTGGCTCTTGAGACTGGACTCTGTTCACGTGTATGCACCCCTTCACCCCTGCGTATCTGCCAGGCATCCCAAGCTCGCACGCTTGGGCCGCAGCGAGGCATTGCGGAGCGATGCGAAGCATGCAAAGCGGTGCTACCCCTCTGCCGGGGTCGCGCGCAGGCGCGTGTGAGCGTCTGTGCGGGTGCGAGGACGCGTCTGTGCGTGGGACGGGTTTGAGCGCGTGCAATGGCCCAACTTTGAGGACCAAACAACACAATCCCAATTCATCCATCAAGGGCCCAGTTTGTGGCGCTCCCAATTGCCCACCAGGCCCACCAACGCGCCTTGGTGCGCCTGAACTGCGTATCTGCGCTGCGTGGTCACTTCCGCTCCGCTCCTCCAGCGATCCGGCGGCCTACTGAGCGGCCGGACCCTGCGTACAAACTCCTGTCGAGACCTGGGCCAGGCTTGGCGACTCGAGAATAGCCCCTGGCGCTGACGGCACGTGGATCCCATGTGAGCGCCCGACAACTTGCCGAGGCCTTGACATGCTTAGGCGCGTAGAGGCGGGGCGCGTTGCGACTGACGTGACGACGCGACGGTGGTGCTTCTTGGTGTGATCGCGCGTGTGATTGACATCAGAGCGCATCTTCTGATCGCTTCCGAGGGTCTGCGCGGGTGTCTCAGTCACGGGATCGTGTGACACAGACCCCAGGCCACAGATCTACTGACCCGTGCGGCTCCTGCGCATCGATCCACCACTCCCGCCGGAAGCCTCCTTGGCCGGATGCGCGATGCATCGCCCTGCCTCTTGCTGAGCTGCACGCCCATTTCCAAGAGACTTGGATTCTTGGCGCGAGTGGGGCAACGTTCTGGAGGACACTTGCGGAGTTGGAGGATATGAACAGTGCTAGGGCCCTTGAGAGAGGAAGCAGATCCCACGGCGCCGTTCATATCTGCAGCTGAAGTGGGCCAGGGGTCGAAACGGTATCGTATCCGGACTTAGCGCCACCGTACAATCGGGGGGAATCCCCCCACCCAGCCACAGCGCTGTTCAGATAGCCTTGTGAACTGCGCTGCTAGAGTGGTCCTCCCATCACTGCAGGTGGCCATGCACATACGCGATCACGCGCTTAAGAAGCGCGCCACGGAAGGGGCCGGCAGGTGTTCACAAGCATGCTCAAGGGTGCGTGCCACAGATCACGGCATGGCCGCAACGTGTGCATGCTGGCGCGTGTTCCCCTGCCGGATCTGAGAGGGGAGTGTATCAAGATGCAAGACACCACGCCAGTTGCATCACATCTACGACGCGTGACATGGCCCCATGCAAGCGAGATCGAAGGGCACATGCAGCCGGTGGCACCTGGACTGGACAATGAACAGCCCGAGCAGCCCGCCTGGACAGCCCGCCTGAATACACTGCCCGCTGAATGCTTCCACTCGCTGATCGTCATTGCGTCCCGACATGAGGCGTCGTACGCGGGCCATGTAATGTTGTCGCGAGGCCTGGGGCGTGTGAACGTGTGGTTCAGGAACCGGGAGTGAGGGACGTACGTTGGTTCCGGGGTCAGGCATGGGCCGGGAGGTGCGGGTGGCGCTGCGGAATGGCACAGTGGCACAACCGCACGGCGGGACGAGCTTCAGCTTGCTCGGTCGAGTCACGCCAACTCTAAGCAACGGCAACAGCAAAGAAGCACCAGAGAGAGCTCTAGCATGCAAGTGATACAACAGATTATGGGAGGTAGGCGTACAGTGCCAAAGTGTTCAGATAAGGGCGCCAGCGCCGTCTATGCCGCGGCCTTGCCGAACAAGCGCGAGATCTTCTTGTGCTTCAGGAAGGAGGTGGAGGCCTTGCGCGTCGGGGTCTGCGGGGCGGGCTCGGCGGGGATGGGGGGGATGGGAATGGCGGCGAGCTCGGTGGCGGCGACGACGGGGGAGGGGACAGGAAGGGGGAGGGCCATGACGGGCGGGCCAGGGACGGCGGGGGACGCGGGGGTGCGGCAAGCGGGCTTGGGGGCCTCGCGCGCGGCGTTCCGCGCCGCCAGGAAGGGCGGGGGCGTCCACGCCGTGTCCTTGCGCGGCGAGAACTCGATGACGGACTGCGCGGCCTTGCCCTGGCTGTAGAAGGCCTGGCGGCGCGCCGCGGCCGACTGGGGCGGGGCGACGATGGCGCCGAGCCCGTCCGCCGCCTGGCTCTTGAGCTTGGCGATCGCGCGGGCCTCGGCGAGCGTCGTGGCCTGCGCGACGAAGGGGTGGTCCTTTGGCGGCTCGGGGTCCACAAGGAACGAGTATCCGGGCGGGGCGATGAGCGAGTGGCGGACGGCGGCGCGGCGGGGCGCGGGCGGCATCGCCAGCTCGGCCTCGGTGATCTGCGGGACGGCCTTGCGGGGCACGCGGCGGATCGAGGCCGGGTCTTGGCCCTTGTGCCGGCGGAGGCGCTGGGACTCGAGGTCGAGCTGCTTGGCGGCGGCGCGGAGGCGCGTGAGCTCCTCCAGGCTGTTGGGCTTTGAGAGGGCGTCGATGCTCTCGCTCACGAAGAGGAGGCGGGTGGGGGTGCAGGGCGAGGAGGAGGCGGCGGTGGCGGTGCTCTCGCCGCCGAGGGAGCCGGCCTCGGACGCGAGCGAGTCCTCGCTTCCGCGCGCGATGAGCTCGGGGTGCTGGGGCGGAGGGACGGTGCTGATTTTGGGGAGGGGGACGTTGGCCATCCCCAGGCCCTTGAGGTCAGAAGTGACGGCCCAGGCGCGCGGCTCGGGCGGCACGGCGCCGGGCGGGAGGCGCGGGGTGATGGGCAGCTCGTCCTCGCCAGAGGAGGAGGATAGGGAGCCCGAGTTGGACGTGCGGCGCGAGACGCCGAACGTGGGCGTGTCCAGGCCGAGTGGGGCGTGGGGACGCATGGAGAAGGAGCTGGGTGGGAGGGGAGGGACGGCGGGCGCGTTCTCGTGGTTTGGCACGATGGGGCGGGCCCAGTTGACAGAGCCGGGCTTGGAGAACTGGACGGAGCGACGGGCTGTGCGCACGCGGTTCTCGGGGTCTGGCGACGCGAGAACGGTGGGTGGGAGGGGAGGGGCGAGTGTGGCAGAAGCAGAGGTCGAGGCTGTGCGGCGGCGTGGTGGTGGCGCAGAGAGGCGGGCGCGCGACTTGTTCACAAACGTAGGCGATGTTGGAGAGGGGAGAGAGAGCGACGATGAACAGGATGTTGGGAAGGTGGGGCCCGTGGGCGAGTTGAGAGAGAGAGAGTAGGACGAGGGCGAAGAGGGCATCATCGTGGTCATAAGGTCACGGGATGATGGTGCTGGGCTAGCTGGAATGGGTGGTTGGGGGGCTAGCACCGAAATTCCAGGATCCGTAAGGCCCAAGGGCGGTGCCGGCAGCGGGTGGGATAGGAACGGC
>JAMALN010000306.1:0-38396 GCA_023630115.1 Cutaneotrichosporon sp. PK4640 | reverse complement strand
CTCGAGGCGCGGGGGCTCGAGCCCATGACGTCGCTCGCTAAGGACTTTAGCGACGGCGTCAAGCTCATCCAGGTGAGAATGAGGGAGGCGTCGCTGACAGCAGCTGCTCGTGGGTACTTCGGCCTGCCATGCGAGTGGCGACTGACGACAGGAAATAATGTCCGAGACCAGTCTTGGGCGGTACACCCGCAAGCCTGTCATGCGCGTACAGAAGGCAGAGGTGAGCTGAGTCTGGCTTGACACTAGCAGCTGACAACAGAATGCGTCCAAGGCGCTCCAGTTCATTCGCGACCGTGGTGTTAAGCTTACCAACATCGGTGAGCTTGTGTTTTGAAGAAGAGCTTACCCCTGGCCCCGAGGACATCGTTGACGGCAACCTCAAGCTAATCCTGGGCATGGTGGGTTCTAATCGCGGCTACAGTCCACCCACTGCTGCCTTGCTCCTCGCTGACGGAGCAGATCTGGACGCTTATCTTGCGATTCACCATCTCGGGGATCACGGAGGAGGGCCTCTCGGCCAAGGACGGCCTGCTGCTGTGGTGCCAGCGGAAGACGACGCCGTACGCCGAGGTGGATGTGCAGAACTTCCGCCAAAGCTGGACAGACGGCCTCGCCTTGTTAGTTTACACCGTCGCCGCAGCGCTGACTGGCAGCTGCGCCCTCATTCACCGCCACAGACCAGAGCTCCTCGACTGGGATCACTTGGACAAGCACGACCGTCGTGGTAACACCGAACTTGCTTTCAAGATCGCCGAGGAGAGCCTGGGCATTCCTGTGAGAATACACCCCGCAATGCGCTGACCCTCAGCGCCTGCTCGAGGTCTCGGACATATGCGACGTCGATGTCCCGGACGAGCGCTCGGTCATGACCTACGTCGCCGAGTTCTTCCATAAGTTCTCCTCTGAAGGTGGGCCCTTTGCGGATGTTTGAGCTGACGTGTAGACAAGGCTTCCACCGGTGCCCGCCGTGTGGAGAAGTTTGCCGAGGTCATGAACAGCATCACCACCGCCCGCAGCCACTTCGAGCGCCGCATGGCAGCTCTCCTCCGCGCCCTCGACAAGACGCGCAAGGCATGGTCGGCGGCTGAAGCGCCTACCTCGTACCCAGACGCCATGGCCCAGAAGACCGAGTTCATGGAGTACAAGAAGACGAGCAAGAGGTCATGGGTGCGCGAACGCCAGGAGTTGGCGCAGCTCTACAGCAACATCCAGACCAAGCTTCGCACGTACTCTTTGCGGTCATGGGAGCCGTGCGAGGGCCTCAGGCTCGAGGACCTTGAGGCAAGCTGGACAGAGCTCATGGCCGCCGAGGTCGCACACAGCCGCACGATAAACGCTCGCATCCGAGAGTGAGTTTCCGTTTCCCGCGCCGCTGACCATCAGCATCAAGGAGGCACTCCGGAAGGAGTTTGCTCGCGTTGCTGAGAGCTTCATCGAGCGGGTACAGAAGGTCGAGCAGTCGATTGGGTCACTCAGCGGCGCGCTGCAGGTGAGGTGTACCCTCTTCGATCGCTGACTCTCAGGACCAGAAGAAGCAGCTCCTGTTACTCTCTGACCACCTGCCGGCGATGCGCACCTTCCTCGTCAACGACATCGACGCGGTCAACCAACGATGTATCGAAGCCAAGGTCGACGAGAACGACTACACAGCGTTCACTTACGAGGACCTGGAGTTCGAGCTCGAGATCGCCGAGGAGGGCCTCCGCAAGAAGATTGCTTTCGTGGAGAACCAGGTACGTCTGCTGTCTCGCGTTGACCTGCAGCTGACATGCAGATGATCTCTGCGTCGCACACGAACATCACCCCGGCCAAGCTTGAGGAGTTCGAGTCGACCTTCAAGCACTTCGACAAGGACGGCACGAACGTGAGTTGGCTCTTGTGATGTGAGCTGACTGCAGACCCTCACAGTGTACGAGATGCACTCGGCGCTCGCCAGTCTGGGTATTGTGTACCCAGACGAGGAGGTCGAGGCCATCTACGCGCAGCTGGAAAGACAGTTCGGCGCCTTGACGTACGAGGCATGGCTCACTCTTCTGGTACGTTCGCGACCAGCTTGCCCACTTGGACAGAGCTGACCCCAGGTCGAAATCACAAAGGACGACGCATCCTCTGCGGACCAGTTGCGCGAGGCATTCCGCGATGTCGCCGGGGACAAGGGCTACGTGACCGAGTCGGACCTCAAGTTTGCCAACCTCTCACCAGAGTCGGTCCGCTACCTCGCCGAGGCCATGCCAGCCGTGCCATCCGAGGCGGTTGGCGGCGGTGTGCCCGGCTTTGACTGTGAGTACGGAGCCCGTGTTCCAGCTGACGCCAGACTACGGGTTCTTGGACCAGTCATTTGCGAGGAGTTCGGGTTAGTTCTCCAGGACAGTCTGCAGTTTTGTATAGACATGGCGTGGTTCGGGTGGGATTGGTGCATGTGGACACTTGGCATCTGGGTAGCATACACGTGATGAGCAGCAACATCAATTATCTTCTGCCCCCAGCGTGGCATTGTGAGATCTCGAGGTTTGGTGGACAGGACAGCATGAGGTTGGGCGGAAGCATTTGCCTCTCGGGTTGAGATGCAGAATCAGCTCATTTTGACACTGTACCATGTCACCTTTGCTCGACGATATCTCGGCGCGCGTTGTATCGACGTGCACATCTGGCACCACGAGCCGCTTCTTGTTATCCTAGCAATCACCCCGTGCAACGTTCTCGCTGCCACCTCAGTGAAACCGCCAGGCGAGAAGCATGCAACGCCCAAGCAGAAGCGGGATACAGAACCGGCTCGTTTTGACCGTGTCCCACCCAACGTTCACTCGACGATATCTCGGCGCGCCTGTCTCAACATACCTGTCCGACACGACCCACTTCCATATCCCCGCAGAAGCCGTCTCGTGCAACTCTCCCTTTCCGATCAGAGTGGAGTGTCAGACCATCAACGTCCCGATGGACCGATGGACCGAATCAGGCACTCAGCCCTCCTGCGCATGGTATCTCCCCGCGCGTCGCTCCAACATGCACCTCCAGCGGCACCATGCAGCTCCTGGACCCCTTCTCTCCCTCTGAGACAACCCCTTGCCGGACCGTGCCGCTCTTGGTGGACGGGTGATGGAGGTGGAGGTTCCGATCTCTGCCAGGTCTCCCACGGTATCCCACTTCCGACATCCACCACACCCCCACACGAAGTGTGCAGCTGAACGACGTTCATGGCAGCATCCTGGGGACTGTGTGGGCCTCCTTGGGGACTATGGGTGATGTGGTATCTGAAGGGTGAGGACTTGGCCGTTTTCGCAGCACCCCACCCAGGAGCCAGTAGCCAGCTCCTCCTGGGCCAGGGAGCAGATTGCACGAGCGGCTGCAGAGTTAGCGTTCCCACTGCACTACAGCCAACGCCGCTGCACTACTCGCGCCCCCTCGAGGCCAAAAACTGAGCCTCGTGTGGGGCTCGAACCCACGACCGAATGATCAACCAGCTAATGCCGCATTAAGAGTCATTTAATCTACCGACTGATATAACGAGGCAGTACAACTCGATGTCGGCGATCTGTGCGGCGTGCTGAAGTGTAGCGCGATGCAGACGAGCACCGGGAATGTTGAAGGAGCTACGTTATGAGGTACAACTGAGGCGATGGGGGAGGCTGGAGCGGAACATAGCGCAGAAGGCTTGTTCAGATCGTGGGGGCGCTGATGGCGCTCCCCACGGCGTTGGCGGTCCCGGAGGGGGAAGAGGCAGCACTGTGGCCCTCAAGCCAAGCCCCGACAGCCTCCCGATTAACCAGAAGGGCAGTGAGGACGATGGTCAGTCCCAGAAGCATCGCGGCCGTCTGTGCCCACGGGCTAGCCGCGAGCTCGCGGGCCTTCTGCGCGCCCTTCTTGCCCATACCCGGGCCGTGGTGCAACACCCACTTGCCCATCCGTACGGCGTTGTAGAGCGCCAGGAAGGGGACGACGACGAGCGCCCCAGCCAGGCAGATGGGGGGCCACGCGCACCCGAAGAGGAACCAGAAGAGGATGGCCCAGCCGCGGCTGGCGTCAGCTTGGTCTACGTTAGACTCACGGCGCTCGCGTGGGGAGCCCGCATACCGGGCGGACGGGGCCTTCCTTCCAGATGGTTGCCATGACCGTCCAGCCCTCGTTCTCGTCGGTGTCGTCGGAGCATTTCGGGAGAAGGTCCCGCAAGGGGCGCATGCGGTCGCGGTGCCGGCGGCGCGCTACATCCTCGCCTTCCTCGAGCTCGCGTGGGGTGAGCCCGTCGTTCAGGAGGGGTGTGGTGTCGCCGCCGCTGGAGAGGGGCTCCTCTGCCGGCGTGCTTGCGGGCGCTGGAGGAGTTCCTGCAGTCGCTCCGGGGTTGGAGGGCTCCCCGGAGGATGGGAGGAGGACGTATCCGTCGGTGGCCATGATGGTAGGGATGGCGGATGGAGAGGAAAGTGGGTAAAGGATGAAAGGCAAAGGTTGGACAATTTCAATGCAAGTGGATGAGGGCCCACATAAATCGATGGCTTGCGACTCGAGCGGTAAAAAGCAAATCAGTGGCGGTTGCGCACTGGACGGAACCAAACGTCTCTGGTCGTGCAGCATCATGGTGCTCGTGGAACAACAGGAGACATAAACTAGGGTCGCGCAGGAACATGTACGCTGGGAAGACTTATTAAAGCGTGGGGGCGCTGGTGGCATTGGCGAAAGCGGTGGCAGCGAGGCTGGCGGGCTCTGGCACGATGGTGTTGGCGGCGAGCTGGGGGGTCATCTCAGCTGCACGGGTGAAGACGGCTCTGTACACAAGAACGAGGGCGGTAATGCCGAAGACAAGGCCCGTAGCCCCCGCAGCCTGGGGTGCGTCCGGCAAGGCAGCGAAGTGGCGGGCGCGCTGGGCGAACTCCTGTGCCCGCTGAGACGCGCGGCTCCACGAAAAGGGTGCGCCGCGAACAGCGCCCTTCCCCCGCCGGACGGCGCAGTACACGAGCGTGAACGGGAGGTAGACCATAACCATCGTAGCGAAGATGAGGGGGAGCGCGCAGCCGAGGAGGAGGCGGAAGAGGAGCTTCCAGCCGCTGTTGTTAGCGGTGGTGGCGGGCGACGTACGGGTGGAAGTGCGGTGCTGGGGCGTGCGCGAAGAAGAGCTCGGCGAAGAAGGCGTCAAGCATGACGGACGCGGGAGGTTCGGGGGTGGGAGCTTCCTCGAGCTGGCGCGGCGTGCGCGGGAAGAAGAGGGTGTCGTCGGTGAGGGCATCCTCCCACGTCCAGGTGGCGAGGAGCGTGGGGGAAGGGATCGCCTGCGATGCTGGATCGTCGCAAGCCGGGAGGAGAACGTATCCGTCGTTGGACGTTGTGGACATGGTGGACAGGGATACGGGATTGTGGATGATGTGAAGTGTGAATAGACAGTGGAGAGGCTGGTGGCAAATCGATGAACCCTCGCCGAAGTCTGGGTGGCAACTCGAGTGTCTGCTACGTCATGAAAGCAGTCGCGATAGCTTTGGCCGGAATCACAAGGCTCACGGTCTGCAATGTCCATCACACTGAATATGGTGTATATACACAGCGAAAGGGCTCTCTGGGACGGTTGTATATTGGGAAGATGTATGGTCGCTCGTAGACTTGTGTTACGCGCTGGTTGAGTTCGCGACGGCCGTGGCGACAACGTTCGCCGTCTCCGCGAGAGTCGTGTTGGCCGTGATCGCCGCCACCTCTGTCGCATTCGGGAAGGTCGCATGATAGAGGAAGTAGAAGGTGACCAGGGCAACGACGACACCCGTACTGTAGTTATCGCCACGGGCTGCGCAGACGGCGACTCCTCCGCCTCCTGGACCAGGGTGGGCCAGCGAACCGCGCCCTTGCCCAGCTGGACGGCGTAGTAGATGACGAGGAAGGGAACCGTGAAAAGGAGCACGAGCACGCCCGTGGCAATGAGGGGCGCGCGATTCCGACAATGAGCTAGAGGAGGATCTTCCAGCGGCTTTGGCCAGCGGGGGGGATGAGGCGAAGGTTGACTCACCCGGGAGTGGGGTCCATCAGCTTGAGGCCTTCAGGCTCGGAGACTTCCGGCAGTGGGCAGTGGTGGGATGAGCCTCCTCGAGGGCGCACGGCGTGGGGGTGCCGTCCGGGGGGGGGGGGGGGGTACGCCTGCGGTGATGGATGGGATCGCCGTCCGAGGTGCTGATGGGGGCGAGGGGATTCTTGATGGAAGTCTCCGAGGCCGAGCGGTCCTGGCGCGTAGGGAGGAGAAGGTAGTCGTCGGTGGCCATTGCGGTGTGCGATGAGGGTGGTGCATGGCGAGGAGAGATGACGAACTCAAGTCTGCGTGCCACCCGTCCAAAGCAAAGCAGTCGCGCCAACGCGTGTCGACGGGATCAAACCCCACAATGCAGCGTCCATAGCCATTGGCAGCGGCAATTGCACAGCGGCAGTCAAATGGTACAGTAGCATTTACGCAAAGCAGGTTTACTAGTCCTTGGAACTCTCACGCCGCCGCGTTCCCGCTCGCCGGAGTACCGGGGCCGACCTGGAACGCAAAGTGCCCCCACACAAGCAGCGACCCCGCGGTAAGCAGCACCGCCGCGAGCAAGCACCCGCCCGCGAGCCGGGGATGCCGCCTTACCACGTCCTTCAGCAACACCCCCGCCTGCCAGGGGCAGTAGCACAGCGCGAAGAGGCACGACGCAAGGCCCCACCCGAGCAGCACGCCGAGCGTGCAAACGAACAGGGCGCACGCCTGCGCCGTCGTCGTGAGTGCGACGAGCGCGGCGAAGAGCCAGCGCCAGCCGTTCCTGCCGTCAGAGGGCCCAATAACGACTCACGGGATGTGCGGGCTGCACGGGTCGAGCCAGAGGAGGGCGAGGAGGTCGAGCAGGCCCAGGCGGTCAGGGAAGGGCTCCTCTTCTGAGGGCTGGTGGGCCGGGTGTTTGCCGAGGTCGACGTCGAGGAAGGGCTCCTCTTCCGTGGGCGTGGAGGGCCAGGTCGTGGGGCGCACGCCGAAGCCCCGCTTCGAGAAGGTGTACATGGCGTGTCAGGGGGGGGGGGGGGGGTGGGGGTCGTTTATGGGTAGCTCGGAAGGGGATGCCTGCTCTGTGTTGCAGTTTACAATACAGGTTCGAGAAGCTGGAAAGTATGTGGTGATCAACTACTGCGGGCGGGGGACGAATGAGACTTTGTGGATCAAAGGCGATTTATATCAAAAGCTGAGCCTCTGACTCAGGAAAGGCACTGGTGTACTTACGTGGAACCTTTAGATCGTTGGTGCCATTGACGGTGAGTCGTGGGGGTGGCTGGCTGCACCAGTTTCACAGCACATGAAAGGCCTGGGCGGATTCAAGCGCGCCACCTACTTTGTCCGCATTCCGCGCGACGACCCATTTGGTTGACTCTACCTCACTGCTCGCATCTTGCTCAATTTACTGTGTCGCAGTTGCCTGTTATCGCCCTCAGTAATTGTGTCACTGATCATTCTGTATGTCGCCCAGAGTTGGGCTGACCAATGGGTACTCACACAATACAAAGGCGTTCAGATGGGAGTGCCTGTCGGTTAAACCCGAAACTTGATTGGCAGCGCGGCGAGTGGAGAATGTGACGAGATGCGCGATAAAAGAATGAGCATAACCGGCACCAGCCATCGGACATAAACTTCGCTCCTCGTTGGCCTTAAGGCTGCCCAGTGACTGCAGGCTGCAGGGGGGCAGGGCTTTCAATAGCAGAAACAGGAGAACGGGGCACCCTGTCTTTGCACTTCATCAGCAATCTACAGCTGTCTGTGCTCAGCCACCGCCCCTCGCCTTCAGCCTCTCGAGCTCGGCACGCAGCGCCGCCATATCCTTCATGATGTTCTTCGGCCGGCGCTCCGCATCCTTGCGATTGATGTACCCGACGAGGAGGTACCCGCCGTACCCGTTCGCAAACGCCATCAGGAGGAACACGTACAGCGGGCCGTACCGCCACATGTGGTTGGCGACGGTGGCGATCGGGGTGAGGATGGAGTGGAGGAGGGCGGCGAGTGCTCTGATCGGGAGAAGCGCGACGACAAGTGCGCCCAGCAGCGACGCCCAGGTCAGGTTCCTGGCGAGCCCCCGCGCCCCGGGAAGCCAGGGGACGACGAACCCGAAGCGGGTGGCGAGGAACAGCCAGAAGCGGAGGATGACGATGACGCGCGCGAAGCTGCGCACGAGGTACGCGCGCCGGAGGGCGCGGTCGGACGGGTACGAGAGGACCGTGTACCAGAAGTCGGCGAGGGGGGTCCACACCGCGTTGAGGAGGGCGGAGATGGTGCTGAAGATGCGGAGGATGAAGGAGTAGACGAGGGCCGAGGGGAGGATGAGGAGGACGACGAGGAGGGCGCTCCACCTGCTGTCAGCGATTACGAGAGGAGGCGCACGAGAGCGTCTCGGTCGCGTCCATGCTGAAGTTGATCACGTCGAAGGGGGAGGAGGGGCTGTGCACCACCGGCTTGGGCTTGCGCTCGCGGCGCTTCTTGGGCTGCGGGACGGGCTCGAGCTCGACGGGCGCTCGGTCGGCGGTCACTCGCGCGACGGGCACTCCGGGCGGAGGGCCGTTGGATGGCTTCGTCCTGATGGGCTCCATGGGGTCGATCAGCTCGTCGGGGACGAGGTGCGCCTTGGGGTCAAAAAACCGTGGGCGGGGGGAGAGCCGCGAGGGCAGAGAGATGGCCAACGAGCGGGCCGCCAGCCAGTCTTGCAGCTGCGTGGATACGCTGCCATGGCGTCCTTGCGTTGTGGGTGGCCGGAGGCTGCTTGCGTCTGTTGCGGATGTGGGTGGGTGGGAGGCCATTGTGGGATGTTGGAGGTGGTGGAAGAGGGAGGAAGCGATAGTAATGGCGGGTTGATGGGAGATGTTCTTAGTGCGCAACGCACCCCGACGTCTGAAGCGATGACCTATGCTCGAAATGAGAGGCGTTCCAGTACATGTGTGCGACATACAGGTCCGATCCCCAGCTAGATCCCACCCTCCTGGGCCAGCTGTAGTGCCCGCACGTCAGCGCGCAGCTCCGCCAGCTCCTCCAAGATCCGTTTGTGGAGGCGGAAGTGATCGTGCAGCGGCAGCCTGGCGTCCTCGACCACGATGCCGTTGACGTAATCGATGAGGTAATACACCCCCACCCCGCTGCCGACGACGCTCACGGCGAGGACGTAGTACGGCGCGTTGGCGCACAGATGCTCCCCGGCGCGGGAGCAGGCCCGCCGCGGCGCGAGGACGGCGTACTCACACAGGGCGTCGAGTGCGGCCGCTAGGGCGCTGATCGGGAGAAGCGCGATGACGACGAGGGTCGCAAGCGAGGCGCCGCCCCACCTTTCGAGGCCGCCGGCCCGGATCCCGAACTGGGCGAGGACGTGGAGCCAAAGGCGGAGGGTGAGCGCCACCCGGGCGGAGTCGCGGACGGTGTAGGCGCGCCGCACGGAGGGGTCCGCGGGGTATCTGAGGAGGGCGGTGGCGAGCGCGGCGGAGTGGGTCTTGAGGGCGACGAGGAAGCGGTGAACGATGGCGAAGTAGATCACGGCGGGGAGGATGAGGATGACGACTAGGAGGCCCGAGTATCTTCTGTTAGGGGTGTCGGGGGGGGGGTCTCACGAGAGGATCTCGGCGGTGTCGAGGGCGAAGTTAATCACGCCCCACGGCGTCGCGGGGAAGTACGTGTACTCGTCTGGCTCGGGGGTGGCTTCGTCGATTTCGGGGAGCGGCTCGTCCCGCTTCTGGCGCGACTGGAACGCCCGGAGGTGCCGGTCGATGCGGTCCACCGAGCTCTGGCGCGATCCGGCAGACAGCCAGTCGTGGACGTGGTCCTTGCGCCGGCGGACGGGGATGGAGCTCTTGCGGTACGGCGGCGGAGTCGAGTTCTCACGGGATGGGGTGTGATGGGGGGAGTCGTGCATCGCTTGGGAGTGGTGAAGCATGGGAGAGAGTCGAATGGATAAGGAGCAAGGGCGACGGCCAAGGGTGAGAGGGAGAACACCCACCTTGTGATGCCTACTGTTGGGAAGTGAACTGTGTGGTGTGTGTCTGCAGCCCTGTTAGCCGGCGGGAGCCGAAGTGGTTGCTTCCATTTGGGGGGTTTCTAGACTTTAGCTCTACACAGCTGTTTCATCCCACAAAATTGCGCCAGAGGTGTTGGTAGTCTACAGAGTGGTCCTAAAGCGAGAAAAGGGCGGATGCGGGCGAGGGCAACCCATCTACAAAGTGTCTTGGGTACAAAGGCGCGGAGATATATGGACAGGAAAGTTGTTGATCTGAGGGAGACCTATGCCTTCCCCTTGGCCTCCAGCTCCTTGAGCCGGGCACTCAGTGCAGCGAGCTCTGCCATAACCTGGTTGTGGAGGAAGACTGGGTCGCGCAGCCGCCACCGTTCGTCCGCGGCTTTCTTGGCAGCGATTGCGGCGCTCATCCAGGCCCAGATCGAGGTGCTGACGGACGTGACGAGCCAGTAAGTGCCGTACATAAAGAAGGCCCAGATGGCGAGGTCGATGATGCCGTCGTAGAAATACTGGTTGGACTCCACGTGGCGACCGATAGGGGCCCAGAGGCGCGATGAGATGCTTGTGAAGGCGTGGACGAGGGCCGCAAGGACAGGGATGGGCATAATAGAGATCAGGAATGCGACCAGCAGCGCCTCGCCGCACCGGTTGTCCAGCGTGGCGACCCAGCCGGGGTCGCAACGGACTTCCAGAGGAATGCAGCGGAAGACGGAGACGAGAGGTGTGATGGAGAGGTACGCCACCTTGCGGATCTCGTGCGCACGTTGAGTGGCAAGGTCGGTCGGGTAGGCCAAGACGGCGTCGCAGGTGGCGAGGACGTTCCGAATGGTGAGATCGACGATCCTCCAGATGAGGAGGAAGAAGAGCGCGAAGGGGAGCACGAAGGGGAGGAAGACCATGAGGAGGATGACGCCCGGGATCCTGTGGTTAGGTCAGTTGGGGAGAGGCTCACGAGAGGCTCTTGGCCATGTCAAAAGCAACGTTGATCGCACCCTCTGGCGTGCGAGTACAGCGAGCATAGTCCTCCTCCTTCGGCGTGTGGGTGTGGCTGCAGTTGCAGTGCTCCGAATGCGGCTGGTAGGCCTGCGTGACGGGGGAAGGGTGCTGAAGCTGGGGCGAATGGCGCGAGTGGTGCTCGAGCCACTGGCCCATGTCGGGGTAGGGGCTTGAGACGGTCGTCCTGGACGGGGGCGTGCAGGGCGCACTGGGGGTGCTGCTGGTGGACGACGAGGAGGCGGAGTCGTACACCATTGTGGAATGTGAGGAAGAGTGTGGTGTGAGACTTGTTTGAGGTAGATGGTGAGATGTGGGCGAAAAGGGGACGCGCGATCCGAATGGAAGGAACGCTGATCATTCCACGCCCTCGTGACCTCCGCTGATCCTTTCCTCCGCGCGCTACGGCCTCTGCACATCGGCGTTGGCGGCGGCGTCGGGGGATGGCTGGGCACTTGCAAGCGTCTGACTGCCACCACTGCCAAGGGGAGGGGTGGGAAGTTCAAGCAGACTGCGCCCAGAAGGTGGAGCTCCCAGGGCCGGAAGTGGCAGGTGATGAGGGAATGGACTGTTCTACGTTGATCATAGCGGGTTTCCAGAGTTGTGCAGTGTCCCTCCTTCACGCCTCTGGGTGTCGCTCTGTGCGCCTGTCAACTGTCCAGCACATCCGGTACCTCGATCAGACTACCTCCTGCCGGTGGTAGCTACAGCCATCAATGCCCCCTGAACGCTGCCGACTGTCCAACCTCTGATAAGGCCAAAAACTGAGCCTCGTGTGGGGCTCGAACCCACGACCGAATGATCAACCAGCTAAAGCTGCAATTAAGAGTCATTTAATCTACCGACTGATATAACGAGGCGTTGAAGTCGATGTCTGGGACCACGCATGCATGTTGAAGTAGCAGGGACTGCACAACGGTCACTCAGAATGCCCGTACCAGCTGCACCGGGTCGACATTTTCACCGCTGGGTTGGGTGGTGCCAGGCTGGGGTTGGTGCCGAGTCATACACCCGACGTCGTCACCCAGAACAAGCTTGGACAACTGGACAAGGGGCGCAGTATGGACAGGCTCAAGCGTTTGGGCGGGTACAGGGTCGTTCACGGATCTGTGGAGCCCGGGACCTCCTCAATGGACAGTCCAGAAGTTCCATGCGCTCGACTGACGTTCCAGCAGAGCCAGGACGATGCGCACATGCTTCCTGCGGCTAAGCAGCTGAAGTGAGCAGCAATCGACTCCTGAGCGTTGAGATAAAGTCGAGCTCGGCTGTGGGTTGCATGGGAATCTCCACAACACATTCCTGGTCGGGGCCGTTCCTGTCCCTGCCAAGCCCGACGACAAAGATGTGTAACGCGGCCCCTGTGGTCGTCAACAAGCATAGCCATGGCTGACGAGTCGGCGGCGAGTCACCTGCGACTTGTCCCCACTCTTCATGGGCGCGTTGTGAGCCATGGCGTGGTGTGGGAGCGCAGCGAAGCTTATAAGGCTCTGACCGGGGTGGCGTGCCCCATTCACAGCTGCTCAGTCCACCATGTCCCAACCCAACGCACACCGGCGAGCGCGCGTCGCCGAGACCACGCTTCTCTGGTCCATTTTCGTCCTCAACATCGTCACCCTCGGCGTACACGCGTACTACGTCAACCTCAGCGGGGCTGGCATCAGCCTCGGCGGCGGCCTCCGGAGGAGGCGATACCGCCGCGAGTTGATCGCCGGGTATCGACTCTAACCCTGCCTCGAACGCCGCCCCGGCGCAGCAGACGACGACCTTGCCTTACAGCGCCTCTCCCCTGCATGCTTACCCGCGGCAGACGGACGCGCCGCCAGGCCAAGCCCTGTACCTCCCGCCGAACCAGTACCAGCCGACTGTGTCCGCGCCCTCACCGCCAGTCGCTGGGTCGGTGTATGGCGCACCGCCCCGGTTTCCTAAAGCTTCGTGGCCCCCTAGCTTATCCTACGGGACTGTACCGATGCAGGGCGCACAGTACACCCCATACCCACACCAGCTGCAGGCTTAACAACCAATGCCCAGTGGCGCACGCGGTCAAGACTGCCAGCTTGCGATGAGAAACATTAGATGAATGACCGTGAAGAATTGTATCGCAGGTTGTGCCCCAATGCCAGTGTTGCAGTCGACATGAGACCCGCGAAGGTGGTCAGAGGCTGATCGCCGGAACCAAACGCGGCTGATCAGCCGATCAGCCGATCACGCCGATCTACCCGTGCCCATTTGATCGACGTCCGATGGACACGCCAAACACTCTCAACACCGCACACTCACCAAGACCCGGGCGACGTCCTCGCCCGCCTGCTCGACGACACCCGGGCCATCAAGCCGGGCCAGCGCGCCCTCATGGCCATCGACGGCGTCGACGGCGCCGGCAAGACGGAGCTCGCGCGTGAACTCACCCTGGCTCAGGCCGGGAGGCCGCTCGCATCAGTGAGCATCGACGGGTTTTACACCCCCGCGCAGTGCGCTCGGGCGGCAAGAGGCCCGACACCTTCCGCGTGTCGTACGACTACGCCCTCTTCGCTGGGGGCGTGCTCGAGCCGTTTAGCGGCGAGGCCATCGTCCCGCCTCATGGGACCTGTTCACGCGCGCCGGTGTCGGCATCCCCTCTCGCGCTCCATGACTGCGTGCTCCTCGTCGAAGGGATCTTCATGCACCGCCCCGAGCTGAGGTCGTTGTGGGACGCGAGCGTGTGCCTGGGCGAGGAGTGATGGACAACACATGCATACCGTACATACATTACAACAGCTTGACCCACTTAACCGCGGCCGCGGCCAGCTCTGCAATCTTGGCTACCGAGCACGCGTCCACGGCGTTCTGGAGCGACGCGGCCACCGAGCGGTTCTGCAGCGCCTCGAGGTCGTCCTGCAGCCTCCGGACCTGGGCCTGCAGCTCGTTAACGACCTTGGCATGGCACTGGCTCTGGGCTACGAGCTCGCGCCGCAGGTCGGCGAGGTGCAGCTGCACGGTCGCGTGCACGTCGGCGTGCAGCTCGTACCGCAGGGCCGTGGGATCGAACTGCACGCGCGGCGCGGGTGTGAGCGGGAACGGGGGGAGGAGGGGGTTGGGCGAGGTGAGGGCCTGTGATGGCGGTGCGGAGGACTGCCAGAGGAGCGCGAAGGTGAGGACGGCGACGGCGGCGAGGAGGGGGAGCGTGAGGTCGCGATGGCCCGAGGCTCGCTCCCCAGCGCTGGGCGAGGCGTGGGAGGACGGATGGGGCTGTAGTTGGGCGAGGGAGCGGGAGAGGAGCTTGGCGCCCCGCCGCACGAGGTAGGACGCGACGAGGCCGTAGAGCGGAACCGCGAGGACAAAGGGCACGGCTCCGAGGGCCGAGAGAAGGAGGTAGGCGAAGCGCTCGTCTGCGAGCGGGCGCGTGCGGTCAAAGTACCACTTTGCGATGCGGAGGCCGAGCCCGACCGCTAGGACGTGGTACGCGACGCGGAAGAGGAGCTTGGTCGCGGCGACGAGGTGGTTCTCGAGGAACGCGTCGGCCGCCGCGTCAAAGTAGTCGGATGGGTCCTCGGCTACCCCGCGTGCGTGCGCGTCGTGGTTGGACACCCGCGTTCGTGTGGTGGTGGACGACATGGCGGGCGCATTGATGGGCGCGGTGATGGGGAGGTGTGGTGCGAGATACGCGAGGTCAGTAGGAGCAGCAGCGACACCGGGGCCAATGAGGAGGCCGCTAGAGAGGGATGTAGAGATGGGTAGGGGTCAAGAGAGACGATGGGAGTGCGTTAAGAGTGATGAAGAGGTTGAGAAGTGATGGAAGTCGGCGAATGTTTTGAAGTTCGGTGATCGACGTCATTCCCCGGCGTCTGCTGGGTGGCGATTATTCAGCCGCCGGGTTTCATCTCTGTCAGCTCAACGCAAAGGGGCGGCAGGTCAAGACTCACTCTGATGCTCTGAATGCGACGATTGGTATTCTGGCCTCTCGACGAGCCTGCTCTGCTCTCATTTTCCGACTTAGCTTGCCAACATGATGGTGTGTTGCGGTTGGGTGCGGTTGGGCACTGGTTCACAGCACCGGCCACGTGCACGTCACGTGATCGGCCTCCACTACATCCACAACCTCTGTTACACGGTTGGTGGCGTTTGGCCCTTTGCCTCTTCGCTGCCACATTGCCAGTTGCCAGGAATCGAATGAGTACTGGGGTATTTCTGTCTCAGCACAGAGAAAAACTCTGCACAGGAGACCGGGGCCAGCCCCGTAGCTCAATAGAGCTTATCTGTGATCGAGAACCTGCATTCGGCACCGCCTACACTTCCCGCTCCGGAAGTTTACAGCGCATGGGTCCGATCAGCTCGCCGTCATCTGAGGAGCTGAGGATCCTGGTTCCAAGAAAGCATAAGAGTCGTGGGTGTCCCCGGTGCCTTATTGCTGCTCCCATTTGGGCAAGACTCGGCTTGGCCGTGCGCACATCTTCAGCTCGGACCTCCCAGGCTCCATGGATCCATGTGACCGGACACTGGGCATGAAGCACGGACCACCGGAAGGGGGTGATGCTGTGCGGCATGCGCGGGGGCGCCGCCGCATCGGGATGCTCCTAGATTTTAGATCTGGAGATCTCGATCTCCTTGACACCGTAACCACAGGAACGTAACCACAGGAACAGAGGCGTCACCTCTTGTCAAGCGTGCCACAGATCCACATAGGGTCCTTTATGCTTGTGACACGTCTATTCATCTCTCCACAGCTGCAGCAACCACCCATTCTCCCTTTCACTCCATCTCTTGACTGCTCACCCACACCACAATGTCATCCCCACCTTCTACCGCAGCTACCACGACGAGAGCAAGCATGGCCCAAACCCTCCATCCTCCCAGCACGAGCAAGACACCTCCCTCAAACCCATCCCCCGGCTTGGCCATCTCCCCTCCCTCCCCTTCCGGCACGCTTGGCCAGGCGAGCGACCAGCCGTCACAGAGCCCGACAGTCGTCGACCGGGTGGACCATGGGTGCCCCTCCCTCCCTGAGGCATTCGTTAGCCCGCCAATGGTGTATCACAGCTCTGCTGCGACACCGAAAGCGCTCGAGGGGGGCCAGCCTTCGGCGGACCCCTCCCCCGGTGCACCCACGGACGCCTCATCTGCCAGTTTCTTGACCTTGCAGAGGTGAGTACACAATCGTATCGGGCCTCCTCTCCGTGTTTGACAATGTCCTCCCCCCCCCTTCTAGACGGAAGCGGAGGCAGTGGCGGCGACAACGGCCTTGCCGCCGTTGCCTTTGCCACGGGCTCAGTCGGTCTGGCCGGTGAAGGCGCTGAATCTGTGCATGACGAAACGACGAAGCCACACGGGTGCTGGGTCTGTGGACCGAAAGATGAAGCTGAGGCCTCTACGTCAACCCAGTGGAACACAGTCTAACCCCAGTGGGTGGCGTTTCCGACTCCACGAGCTGCGCATCAGACTCTCCAACCGTTCATGGGACTTCCACTTCCACCTTTACCGTCGGTTTGCATACTCGAGGATGGTGAACAAGGAGATGGAAGGCGCTGGGAATCTTATGGAGTACCTCATCGCCGTTGTGGGCATCTGGACCAAGACCAAGAACTGTGAGCTGATCCTCTGCGCCGCTGCTGACGGCAGGGGTGTTTATCCGATCGGTGGCACTGTCCGCGATGGTCTGCGCCGGCGCGGTGGTGATTGCCATGTGGTACGAGCACCCCATGTGAGTATTGGGTGAATGGTGGGGAGGGTGCTCACCTCAGGGCGCAATCGGTGGCTGGCTGGATGATGGGCCTTTCCTGGGACGCCCTGTGGCACGCACTCATCGCTCCGCAACAGGATGACGATGGGCGACGGCGTGCTATTCAAGTCGAGCTGGACCGCGTCGAAAAGGGCCTCGCCAATCTCAAGACCGTTGGTCCTTGGTTTCCTGCAGACCGCAAGAAGTACGTTGAGAACCTACCCGAGGTCCCATGGCCTAGCGGAGGACACGAGATCCCCTACCCATGGTGGCCCAAGCTCCCTCCGCCCCCACAGCCAGCCCAGCACACCGGTGCCACGCTTTTGTCGGACGGAATCACAACCGCAATCGTGACCGGACCGAAGGACGCACCGGAGTACCGGTGCATCTCCTTCACATGGCAAGATCCGGACGACAGGTGGCACACAGTCACCCGCGACGACATCAACTACGCCCTCGTGCTTCTGGTGAACTGGGTCACCCACGGTTGGTACTGCGCCAACCATCTCGGCAAGCACCTCGTCGCCCAACCCCCACGCCTCTCCCCCGTCGACGACTTGGCGAGGGAGCTCTCGTTGAAGCAGCAGTGGTTGGACAGGGCGAAGGCTGCGATTGCCGCCAAAGAGGCCTTCCGCCAGCGCATCCAGCATTACTGTGAGTGCCTCAGTACCAAGGCGCACTAGCTTGATGGATGCTTCACCCTCTTCGATCGCCTTCACGCCAGCCACTCTATTCTGAAAGTACCTGCTAACACCAGGGAGCTTCACACGCGAACTCGATCGGTGGAAGATGGAAGGGCGGTTCAACAAGGTCACCTTTGCCGACCTCACCGACCTCGACAAGGAGTGGTCGCACTGGCTCGGCTACCACTTCTTCGAGCCGCCTTGGCTTCCGACTTCGAAGAAGCCGAACAACAAGCTCCCCTACACGATGCTGTCAAAGATGTGGCTCTTACTCGCAACCGAGCACATTCTCGAGCATCTCAGCCCTCGGGGCGGAGACAGGTACTGGTCGACGATCGCGAGAATGCGCGCCCTCTCAGAGGAGGTCCGGCACTGGCGTCCAGACGTGGGAGTGGGCACGACTCGGCGGTTTGTGCCTCGTGTGTAACCTCCTCGTGTGTAGCCTCCACTGTCGCATGTACAAACAACAAAGCCTGTCTGTCTGCGCAGTTCGATCTGCTGTCCCGCACAGAAGGCAGAATGTTCAGTCGGTGATCGGCATCAATGTCATTGCGGATATGCATGGCAAAGCTCCGCGTCGAACCCTCCCCGAGCAACGCCGACAAGCCTGGCCGCGCTGTGGCCTGTGCACTCGCCCCTCCAACAGTCACCCTGTGCCCCACGCCCTCTTTTGCGGAACCCGCCGGTGAGCCCGACATCCTTTCCTCCAGTCCCACGCTCGGGCCTGCGTGCCTCTCCTTTCGCCGTCATCTCTCCTGAACGAGTAGCGTGACAGCCCCGGGGTTGTCCGTGTGGTGGCGTCCTCCCTCGGTCGGTCACGGAGTGCAGTCAGCTATTCTTTCGCCGACGCTGGGCCCTTGTCCGCACACAACCAGGCTCACAGCACCCGCTCCGTCCACCGCGGAGTCGTGGGTAGTGAAGAACGGATGACCGTGCAGTCCCGCTGAGGACGAGGATCCATTCGCTGACACTATCGCAGCGCTTCAAGCCGCCTAGTGACTGTCGCAGAGCCAGTTGGCCTCTGGTGCGGCACCTCCACCGCCCAGGTCCGCAGGGATGAAGCCGCGCGGCCCAACCCTTGATAGTGTGCGAGCCAGCCACGTAGCCACTCGGTCAGTTCCACGGGGGCTAGAAACGCATTTCTGTGGCGTGCAGATCCACGTCTCAGCCTCATTGAGGATCACAATTCCAGGCCCAAGGGGACCACACCCTCGGAATGCGCCCCCATCGCCGGCGACCCCTCCTACGAGCTGCCGTCCTCCTTTTCGCGTCGCAGATCACTAGCTCGGATCTCTGAGGCAATCATCTGACCTTGTGGCTGCACATTGTCTGTCGCACGGGAATCCAGAGAGGCGCGCGTGTCGTGCGAGGGCCGAGGCGGTGCTCGCTTCCGCGACAACAGCTGGCAGGGGAGGAGGGTGTCCCTTTGGCCAGACTGCCCAGTGCCACGTAGGGTCCGTTATGCTTGCGATACTTCGTTTCCACAGCGCTTCTCTGCTAGAACCAACTTTCTCATCTCTTCTCAACTCTCAACTCCATCCATCTCTCCACCGCACCCCCAAACCCACCGGACATTCTTCAGCGATGGACCCTCCCACCAGACACGACATACCCGCCCAGTCGCCGGACGCACCCTCTCCCCCACCCCCTGTCCGGACTGCCGAGCCCACTACCACTGTGCCTACCGAGGCCGGCGACAGGTCCTCCCCCTCAACCATGTCCGTGCCCACAAGCAGCCCCACACCTTCCCACACCGAGGCCGCCGCTCCGAGTATCACCTCTCCCCCCCTAGGCCCTGTGCAGACCGGCCAGTCTTCCACTTCGCCTACGGCTTCAACCCAGTCACTTGACACGCCTTCGCAGGCCTCAGCAGGCAACCCCGAGCGCCAAGGCAAGGCGTCACAGGTGCCCATCTCAAGTGAGGCGCCCGGGCCATCGCCCCCGTCCTCAGGTCCAGGCAGTTGGAGCGACACGGCGTCGCCTACCATCGCCTCACCCTCCACAGGAGACACGCCCGCTGCGATCCCGGCTGCAGCCCGAATGAGCATCACGTCCTCGATGGATGGAGCTCCAAGTGACACGACCACGCTCACTCCATCCACTCTGGAACCACGCACAACACCAGACGAGGTGGCCCACCCCCTCCTTCCTTACATCACAGTCGACTCACCTCTCTCAACTCCATCTCTGCGTCCGGGATCCCACAATCCTTCATCAGTGGGCACGCAGGGACAGACTAGCGATGATCCCTCGCCAAGCTCGGCGGTCATTTGCCTAGACCCACGCTATCTTTCACCACCACTGCGGAGCGACATGCCTGTAAGATTTTCTTGAAGTGCTCAGCTAAGCGCAGACGAGTGGAGGCCCTTGGAGCTGGGGCAACTCTGGTATGGCCTCCTGTGACAGAAGGCGTGCCGCGTCCGCAACGAACACAGTGGCTCACGGGATTCCAGGGATGACGTATGAGTTGACCGTTAGTCCTCGTCATCTGTGGAACTGAACTCATTCCAGAATCTCGCCCAGTTCGCTGGAAGGACCCCCAGAATGCTGGAGGAGAACCGCCGAGTTGGAGATAGGTCGAAGCACAGGTTCGACCCCCTTGCCAGGCGCGCCACCGCCCACACAATTGGGGAGGACATCGACACCGCGACGGCACTTGCCCCCCGTAGAGACTGGCGTTCCGGACTGCGAGATGCATCCTGGCAATTCAAGAGATATTACGAGCCCATGGAGACGAAGATCGCGCACTGGCGGGCTCTCAACGAGGAGATCGGAAGCTCGAGTAAGCACCTCTACTAGCTCCATGTAACGCCAGCCAATATCATGGAATATTGCATTGCCTTGATCGGCCACATCACGAAAACCGCCTCATGTAAGTGCCGAGGGGGTGAGGTGAGCCTTGCTAAAACCAGGGGTTGTTACACGCTCATTGGTTCTCGGCAGCATCGTAATGTTCGGGGCAGTGCTGTTGATCTTCTGGACGGGCAGTAGCGTGTGAGTGCACTAACGCTCCATCTGGCAAACATTCAGGGCTGATATCAGTGAGGAAGCAATTGCAGGATGGCTGTTTTCTCTCGTCTGGGATTCTATTTGGCATGCCTTCATCGGGCCTCAACAGCGACAGGATAGCCACCGGCGCGCCCTTCTCCAGGAGGAGGCCGAGATGGAGGATGACCACGACCAGTCTTTGGCCTGCGCGGCAAAGTTCCACAACGACCGAATTTCAATGGCCTTGCGCTTCCCCAACCTCGCCTGGGCATTCGATGGAGCTGCTCTACCTTTCCCGTGGTGGATACCAACACTGCTGCAGACGCGTATCCCGACGCCAGATGAACTCGCGAACAGAAATACCCTCTCGGACGGAATCACTATCGCTATCGACACTGGCACAGAAGAGGCACCCGAGTACAAGTATCACTCCTTTACTTGGCGTGACGTCGACAACAAGACGCACACCGTCACCCTCGGAGAAATCGAGTTGGCCTTGGTGCTTCTTCACAACTGGGTCAACCATGCTTGGCTCTGTTTTCGCCATCTGCCCAAAGACCCCCATCAATGTCTCCACTACTCGTGCAAAAGGCTTCGGAAGCGGTTAATCAAGCTCCTTGTCTGCGCTGGCGATATCTTGGCTTATCGACGGTCAATCTATAGTGAGGGACTAGACATTCAAGACATGACTAACAGCAGACGAGTTTGCAACGCTCTTCCACAGCTTAATCAAGTCCTCTTGTGAAGCCCCCTTTGGGGACATCCCCCATGAGGGCGTCTTCGATTTGAACTGGCTGGGGGCACGTTTCTTCGAACAACGTCAACTGGCGGGGGCCGGCCTGCCCCAGATTCGCCCTGGGACCTTTAAAAAGCCCTGGTTGTTACCCGCCACCGAGTATATCCTTGACCACCTCACCCCTCGAGGTGGGGAGAAGCACAAGTCAACCGTGGCTCAACTTCACGCGTTCTCGGGCGAAGTGGCAGAAGCCGTGGCAGAGGCGGTGGCAGAGAAACTGCTTAACTACTCGGATGCAGGCGGGTGTTGCGTGCCTGCTCGTCTGCTTCCCACCTAGTTGATACACGTAGTGTTGGTTTGTTTATAGTCCCCATTGCACATAGCTCTAGTGATATGGACTGTATAGCGTGTGTAGGGCAGCAAGGGTAGTGCTTGTGTGGTGCTCATGTGCATCGTCCACCAACCGGTCCTGCACGCATGTGATTGAATGAGCAAGGTCGATCGGTGGCGGGCGGCGGACGACCAGCACCGCAGCACCAGGAACTCGACCATTCCTCAACCTCGTGCCTTTCACGTGCTCAACTCGTCCTCTTCTCAACGGCCTTTCCGTACACGGACGGAACTACGGTCGCAGGTTCCCGCTCCGCATCTCGGCTCCACACTCTTCACTGGCAGCTGGTACCAGAATCTCCGCTCGCTCGGACCGCTGCCGTCCAGCCACCGCCTCGCTCGGGCCACCACCTCCTGACAGCGGTGGGTCTAACCCCCGAACAACCGCCCCTGAGGATTAGGAACCGTGCGACGCGGGGCCGCGATCGGGGAGAGAGTGTGGTTGTTGCGCCGCCCTCCTTCCGGAATGAGCGGCGTGACGGCACCTGCAGTCGTGGACCGTGCGGTGGCTCACCAAAGTTCGGTCACGGCAGCCCGCCGTCCATTCGCGGACGCTCGGACCGTCCAGCTCCAGAGATCGAGGCGCCCTCGACCTCTCCGTCCACCAGCGTTCTCCGTTCATGCGGAGCAGGATTCTGGGAGAGATCGCGGCTCGTGCGGTGGCGCCGAGTGGGCGGATCCTTTCGCCGCTGTTACTACCAAGCAAGCCGGCTATGGGTATCGCCGGCGGGGGTATTCATTCCGCCGCACCTCCACCTCCGAGGTCTGCAGGGACCGAGAGATGGCGGCCTATGCAGTGGGGCCTCCGTTCCCTTGAACGGGTGCACCTTTCCGAGCTCTTCGAGGGAGCGAGCATATCTGCAGCCACCCTCCCATGCCTCCCCCCAACTGTGCCCTTCCCCAACCTAGTCTCTCTCTGCGATGGGGCCCGGAAGATCGCTCCCCACGCCGAGCGAATCGTTCCCCGAGGATCCGTCCTCCCCACCACACGCCGCAAGCAGCGCCGACTCCCCACCCTCCCCTCAGGCCCCCGGCGACGCGACCAGCAGGCCTCCCCTACTTCCAACTCGCCCTCGATAACCGATAACCGCCTCGTCTCCTATTGCCACGCCAGCCGAGGTTGGTGCCAAGCCATCGCCACCCCTGCCGACTGATTTCCAGCAGAGCCACATTCCCGACAATGGGGTCACCGTCACTTTCGTCATCGCCCCGAAGGGGAAGCGCCAGTATTCCTCCTTTACCTGGCTGGACACGGACGGAGAGACTGTCACCGCTACCCGCTACGAAATTGAGATGGCGTTGGTCCTGCTCCAAAGCTGGGTCAGCCACGTCTACCTCTGCGCGCAAGATCTGTCGTACGAAGACTGCAAGCCACCGAGGCCAACTGCCTCGAACGACGCCAAAGAGGCTTGGGATGAGCGGGCGAGAGTCTCGATCGCCGCCCGCAGAATCTTCTCTCATCGACGCTCCATCTATCGTAAGCTGCCAAGCACTCCAGCGGTCACTCACGGTAGGGGTTTTCGCGAACGAGTTCGCCTTGTTCATCCGCCGTTCGAACTACGAGTCCAAACCCTTTAAACGCCGATCGGACACCGACAAGCGCGGCGCGAACTGGCTGGGCGTACGGTTTTTTGAACCGCTTCACTTGGCCACTGTCCCCGAGCTCGAAAGCGTCGGAGTTCAACCATGTTGGCTGCTACCTGCGACCGTGTACATCCTCGAACACCTCCACCCAGAAGGCGGAGCCACGTACAGGTCGACGGTAGCCCAAATTTACTCACTGTCGGACGAGGCGAAGATTCTTTCGAAGAAGTTCAGAGAGTTAAAGGGATCTCCCTGGTAATTCGGTTGTTATGCATCGAGGTTTGGGAAGTTACAGCGGCGGAGGGCTCTTCTGAGTGGTACTGGGCTCGCAAGTGCAGGTTGTCACCTCAAGCGGGCGTTGCTTGGCTGTTCTTCCAGCAGACTCCTGCTTCGCTACAGGAAGAGATCAGTTTCCACCTCCACACGACTGTTGATGTCACTGCCAGTTGACCTTGACAACTATCCTTCCAAGTTGGCGGAAGAGCGGGTGGCTGTTCCGATATCGCAAACCCGGTGGCGAGAATGTGGTCCTTCTCCTCCACCTCCGCGCTCATTGTAGTTCCCCCGCGCGGCTGGCTTTCTCGTCTGATATCGGGGCCCGTGCAGTGGCGCCGCCAAATTTCGGTCACGGGTGCAGCCCGCTATCCATGCGTTGACGCTCGGACCACTCTCCCCCATTTGGAGCCTGGTAACGCCGTCCGCTTCATCCACAACGGGCTGGTCTGTGGGAGAGGTCCCCGAGGATGGTTGCAGAGCTAGCGCACAGGCTCGCCGACAAGCGCCAGATAAGGAAGCCAAAGGGAACAGTCTCACGTCACCTCCCCACCACCGCGGTTGGCATGAGGATAGACGGGAGAATGTGCGGTGGCGCTGGCTAAGTTGAGTGGGGATAAAGCTGCTTCGCCCTCAAGCACATGTTGAACTATCCACTCTCACATAGCTGCATCCGCGCCTCTTCCTATCTCCAGCATAGACGTCCATGTCCACAACGAGCTCCCGTGCTGGACCTCTTCAACCGGGCGAGCCGATAAGGGAGACCGTTCCCCTCGTACCACTCGCCTTCACCAGCTCCGATCCCTCACCTCCTCCTCAACCCCGCGATGAGGCGACCGACAATGGCTCACCCCCTTCAGATTCTGCGTCGAGAAGCGGGTCGTTGGCGCAGATCCATGATCCCAGTGAGTTCAGCGGGGTGACTCCCTCCCCATCCCTCCGAACGACAGGACTGCCGGGTTGTACTAACGGCAGGCCATCCCTGGCCCTCTCCGAACACAAGACCCAGCGATACCCATCCCGCGTCGCCGCCGTCTCCAGCTTCGAGCGAAGTCCGCGACTACATACCACAAGCCCCAGAGCTACACACGGCAGGGAGCGAGCCACTGTTTGCACCCGCCATAGGCCAAACCAGCAAGACTCTCCCCTCACCAGTGCAAGGGGAGAGAGTCACACGTACTGTTTCGCCCGGGGAGACATGCAGCATGCAGAGCGACCACTGCTCACCAGCTCCGGGATCACCCTCACCGGGCGAGACTGCTGGCCAGTCCAGAAACACGTCCCTGGCAGCGACATCAAGCGAGTCGAACAGCGGCTCGGCCAGCGATGAGATTTCGCCAGCCCAGACAGTCGTTGCTCCAGTAGCAGCGGGTGGGACGCTGCCCCTGTCTAGTGGGGAGACAGTGAGTACGCCGAGTGTTGACGAGTTGACACTAGCTCCACTCATCCGTAGAGCCCCTTGTTGGGCCCGCGTCTTCCTTGTCGGCCACACGCTCTCTAAAAGAGGTTGAGGAACCCGGCGCCAACAGGCACCAAGCTGTCCCCGAGGGTCCGTGGAAGGAGGGGATTCAAAATCATTTCAAGAGAATGAAAAATCAATTTGGAAGCGCTCGTCACGTCAACAAGGAGTTAGGGGAAGCGAGTAAGCACCTCTTCCAATCGATTCTGATGGCAGAAAATTATGTGGAGTATTTAATTGGCATGGCTGGCTTATCCATTGGGAAGGACTGTGAGTCTCGTATAACCCATGATGTTGATAGCAGATGTGCTTCTTCGATCTCTCACCATTTCTACTTTTATATTGTCCTCTTATTTGGCTGTTATAATAGTCTCGGGGAACTCGCCGTAAGTGACCCAGTCCTTGGAAGGACTTACATCAGCCTTGAAAGCTTCGCTGGTTGGCTTATTGGCCTCGCGTTGGATGCCATCTTCTTCGCCATCGTCAGCTCTTGGCAGGACGGCTACAGGAAGTGGCGAGTCGTCCAGGACGAGGTACACCGCGTCACGCAAGAACGTCGAACGTTACGAGATGCCTCCCTCGCCTGGGAGGACGAACGGCAACGCATGGTCAGGCTGTGGCCTAGTCTCCTGACGCCTCACCACCCTCCCTTTCCTTGGCTGCCCCCAGCGTCGACATTGGATCCGACTTCTCCTTCATTCCCGTCACTTGGTGACTCTCCGGTCGCTCTGCTTTCGGACGCGATTACCACAGCTATAAGCGAAGGTACAGAAGAGCTTCCGAGGTACAGGTTTCTGTCCTTCGAATGGGAGGGTTCGGACGCGAAGCCGCACATGGTTACGCGTGAGACCATTGACCTCGCCCTGGTACATCTACACAGTTGGTGTCACCACTCGTTCTGCTGTGCGGAGGCTCTCATTGCATGCTGCTCCAAGGATATTCCAGGCGCACCTGACGTTGCCATTCAGCCGCGCCAACAGGCTGACAAGGCCGACGAGCGTGCACGGCGTTGGTTGGAAGAGGCACGGGTCGCAGTCGCGGCTCTCAAAGTCTTCCACCACCGAATGCACTTCTATTGTAAGTCGTGGCTCGATATGGCTGCTGACGCTGGCAGACCAGTTCAAAACCCAGCTCGACCAGCTCCGCGTTTGCGAGGAGAGTGGCGGGGTACCGTTCGCGGACCTTGCGCCCCATGAGAGGGACTGGCTAGGCGTACGGTTCCTCGAACCAACGCAGGTCGCCACTGCGGCCAACTTCCGGAATGGGACAGTCTCGAAGTTCTGGCTGCTTCTCGCCACCGAGTACATCGTCGAGCACCTCACTCCGCTGGGCGGAGAGAAGTACTGGTCTACCATGGCGCAGCTCCACTCCCTCTCCGACGAGGTGCGGCTGTGCCAGATGAGTTTCAAGAAGTAGGCGCTATAGTTCTAGTTTGCTCATGCATGTGTTCTGCTGCTCACGGCGCGCGAATGAGGTATGCGCTTGCTGAAAGGAGAGACCCGTCCTTGACTGTCCAATTGCCCTTTCCCTCCTGCAGGCGGCCGAGTCTCGGGGCAGGGTTCCGTTCCCCAATCTCGCTCCCAAAGACCAGATGTGGTCGCTCGGAGCTGGCCTGTTCGATCCACTTTCACTCCCGATGCCCAGGCCCCATCCAATCTCCAAGTTCTTGCTGCTTCTCGCAACCGAGGAGATTCTGGAGCACCTCACCCCGCGCGACGGCCACAAGTACAGATCGACCATCGCCAAGATGCAGGCCTTGTCGAATGTGGCTCGCCTCTGGGTCCCATGGTTGTAGAGTAGAAGCTGTAATGGAGCAATTAGAGCGCAGGAGAGACGATGGAAGTTAGGGGCGCGGCAACGGCCACCGTCTCAGATGAGACGGAGTGGGGCAGACACATGAGAGGGTGGAGGTCTGTTGGCCTGTTGGATGGCGGTTCGAGACACTCCCGAATCCGACATCACCCTCTTCATCTTGAACCCCCTCTTGTGCTCGGCCTCTCTACCAGCTTCTCTCTCACCAGCGGACATGGCCTCGCTGCCATAGCCACACACCGCCATGCCCCTCCGCGACATCCTCCGCCCGCGGCGCACAAACTCGAACCTCTCCTCCTCATCCACCCACTCTGCGCCGCCCTCGCCCTCGTCAGCAGCAGCCTATGCCCGCGCGCACCGCCCTCCAAGACCCTACGACCCGCCCCCACCCCCGTACACCGCGGTCGGCGACGCGCACGTCTGCCCGCCGCAGCACTCGGACTTTGCCGCGGGCCTCGTGTCCGGCGTGCTCGGCACCGTCCTCCTCCTCTGGCTCCTGGGGTGGCTCGGGCGCGAGGGCGAGTGCGGCGCGCTGAGGGCGGGGTTGGGGGAGATCTACGCGCGGCTGGGGGAAGCGCGCGGGGTGCTGGCTGAGGAGCTGGGGGTGGCGCAGGAGGTCGTGGGGGACGTGTTGAGGCGGGATGCGGCGGCGAGGTGAGGCTGGCGGATTGGGGCGCCGATGTGCATGTTGTATCTTCTCAACTACTCGAGGTCGGGCCGTCAGCACGCAGGCGGACACCATCCACCTCCTCCCCGAGGTGGGCGTCGAGGGGCGCATCTAGGTTCTTGGGGGCTCGACGCCATCTGCTGGCGCGGCTGAGTGCGGCGCTACGTCAGACCTCGCGGCCGGTGGTACTTAGGCAGACTGGGCCAACGTGATCTCGAACGGCATGCAACCCGTACATGTCACCTATCTAGAACCACCCCTTCTCGTGCGCCTGCGCATCCCGGAGCGCGACGTAAGCAATCTCGCGCCGCAGCGTCGCCGTCTCCGCCCGCAGATCGCGCACCGTCACCGCGAGGTACGCGACAACGCCGACGAGCAGCACGAGCACGAACACCAAGCCCCTAGCGACGCCGGCGTCCTCGTCCACGTCCTGCGGCGCGACAGGGTGGAGGAGCCATGCCCCGACGCAATCCGTGAGCCCCAGCACCCAGGTGGAGAGCACGTGCCCGATGACCGGGGAGAGCACCATGCCCCCGACGCCCGCGAGGAGGAGGGGCGCGAAGCGGTAGTCGCCCGCCTGGACGTAGGGGAAGGCGTAGGCGACGAGGGAGAAGAAGGCGCCGAGGGAGGCGAAGGCGAGGATGAAGAAGGGGAACCAGGCGGAGGTCTCGAGGCCGGAGAGGACCATGTCGTTGCCGTCGTGCGAGGAGTGGGAGGGGGCGGGGGAGGGGTCGCGCGGGCGCGCGGTGGCCTTGGTCTTGGAGCGCGGCATCGTGGGTGAGAGAGCGAGACGGGGACGCGGCGGCAGTGGGTGGGCGGGGAGGGTCCGAAAGTTGGCCGGGGTCGCTCAGCTCAATGCGCGCTTTGGAGAGTTTGGTGGACGGGGGTCGGGGAACTCGTGCGTGTCGCGGTAAGCTTTTAAACGCGTCGACGCGTGTCGGTGGAGGTGAGGTAGGGACGACAATGGGACGATGAGATGAGCAAGATGATACGAGACAATAAAGTCGGCGCGTGGATCGCGCCATGCACCCAGGGTTCAATCATCGGGCCCGATGCCGATCCTCACTCTGGATCCGCCGTGGGTCGCCGACTCCATCCACCACCATCATGCCAGGTCTGTCGCGTCAATGAGGAGCTCGAGCCTCCGCCTGGGGACGAAGGGCAATCAATGGCCGAGGAGATGTACGTGCTAGAATCACCTCTGAGCCAATGCCCTTGTCGCTTACCTGGCTGCCGTGCTGCAGCCATCAACACACGCATCTGCTCACAGCCACCTTCTCACTGCCCACTCTGCTCGCACCCTCACAAAGTCCAAGACTACCAACACCTCCCGGTGCAGATATGCATGCTACACGGCCCTTTGCTACACGGCCATAGGCCTTTTAACGCTTAGTGGTGCGCGGGGGCGGACGACTTGTAGCCGACAAGGTTGCGGCGGCCGATGATCTCGCCGATCTTGTAGAGACCGTACGCCTCAACGCCCTGAGGTCAGCTCGGTGCGCACGAGAGGACAGATGGTCGGTGGGCGGGGTGGCAGCAGCGAGAGAGTGGCTTCTGGAAGAGACGGGTTCTGCGCGAAAGCTCGGTTCGAGTGCCAGCTCCAGAGCAGCTCCGAGGATCCCAGTCGCTGGCGCAGCTGCCAATGCGTGGAGGCCAGAGTTCTGGAGGCCGCGGTCTGCGCTCGCCACCCAACTCGCGCAGCTCGATCAAGAACACGCGCGCAAGGAATGTCGATCGGCACTGGCAGCTCCGACGCGAAACTCGCTCTCGGCCACCTTATGCCCGTACTCTCACACTGCGTCCACACTCCGCCCCAACACTTTGAGAAGACTCACAGCAACGGCGATCTTGGCGGCCTGGCCGTTGGACATGGCCTTCTGCCAGAACGCGGGCGAGGAAGCGGCAGAGAAGATCTGCGAGTACGCCGACGCCCACTGCGAGAGCTGGGTGGGGGGAGCGAGCTTCTCGGCCTGGTAAACCTGGCGGCAGAGCGAGGTGAAGACGTTCCAGTTGTAGGTGACGGGCTGCTTGTACGCTGAGGTCAGCTGTGCTCGGATGGGAGGGTGGAGAGGAGAAGGTGGTGGAGCGGTGGGATGAGGAACGGCGGTTCGGTGAGTGGTCGGCTGTTTCGCGGAGAAGTCACCCGAGTGGAGGTAGGTGTGATGGGCTCGCGCGAGCTTCGCAGTGCGCCCCCGCGAGCGCGCTTGAACCACCGGGTGCAAGCAGAGGTGGTGGGCGGCCCACGGCGCGGTGTGATGGCCAGATCGCACGTCGGCGAGGGTTATCGGACCCCGGAGGGGGGTTCGGAGAACCCCCCTCCGGGATCGGCGCCGAGTTACACAAACACAGCTATGCTTGCACGGAGCTCGCTAAGAGCTCGCAAACGGGCTCGAGCTCGGCATCGATCCCAGCGTGAAGCACCCCGGCGGTGGGCACCCAAGGACCTCGCTTCCTCCCTCGCCCCGGCCTCCAACTCGCCTTCTCCCACTTCCCACAACCCCGGCCACCTTCCTCGATTCAACTCACCGCCAAGCATGTTCCCGACCTTGTCGCCGACGGGGCCGGTCACGCGGGACACGGCAGCCGAGGCCTGGTTGAAGGCGGCGTTGGCGGACTCGACGGCCGCCTTGACCTGGGGGTTCTCGGCAATGTCCTGGGCCGCGCTCTTGGCCTTGTTGGCGGCGTCCTCGGCGGCGGCCTTGGCCTTGTCGGCGGCGTTCGACGAGTTGGCGCGGCGGCCGAGCGTGCGCGCAGCGGTACGGGCAATCTGGGGGCGCATGCTGGTGGGCTGGGCGGAGCTGTGGGGAACGGGGCGAGCGACGAGCAGAGAACAGCGAGCAACCACTTCGGCCCAGTGAGCCAGAGCCAGTCCTCCAGTGGGGAGGGGGACAGAGTGCGGGTCGGAGGAGATCGCCCGGCGATACAGTTGCCACGTGGGTGTGGCAGATTGGGTTGACCCAAGACGTACAGACGTGGAGGTTCGGGCCGGTGGTGCGTGCCTGAACACGGGGGACTAGAGGCCCATGAGGTCCACCTTCCTCGACTTTCCATCTCTTCCAACTCATCCATCTGCTGTCAAACGACCACTCACTCTCGCTCTCCCGTCAAGCCACACTCGCTCTCGCCGCCGCCATGAACCCCGCCATCACCAACCTCGCCGTCTCCCTCGGCGCCATGCAGAGTGCGTCTCCCTCAAGCACACGTGATGTGCCAGCTAACTCCAGTCGCGCGCCGTCTCCCCACCGATGACCCCCAGGTCGTCATGTACCTCCGCGCCATGTACATTGCGGGCCAGGCCCTCTCGTTCGCGATCTACTACTACATCACCATGAAGGTGGGTTCGTCGCCGGAGCTAAAGCTGGGAGCTGGAGGTGGAGGAGGGCGTGGCGCCAGAACGGATCGGCGCCGCAATCTCCAGCTTCCTAGTCTAGAGCACAGCTGACCCTAGATCCGCGCCAAGAACGACCTCACCGTCGTCAAGTACGTCCAGCCCAAGTCGCCGATGGTGAGTCTCCCGCGTGACGCTGGCGCGTCGAGTGCCCGACGGGCATCTATCTGGCCGACCGGTCACTGGGTCGCGTGCTCATTCCAGAACCCCGACTCCAAGGACGAGCTGGTCACCACGACGGTGCGTGACTATGACCTCGCCGAGACGGGCAAGGCCATGAAGGGCCTCTTCACCGGCATGGCGTTCATGGCCTTCCTCCACCTCTACATGGGCTACATTCCTCCTGTGAGTACAGTTTGGCCACGCAATCAGATTAGCCGTGCGATTTCGTTGGCTGCAATTATCGGCGGCCGGTCCGTGCGGCATTGTTTTTCCCCTCCGCCCAGCCGCACGGACGTGGTCCGAGTCGTCGGACCTATCGTCGGCATGGAGGGCAGCTTGGGACCGTCCTGGTGTTGCTCGCCATGGTCACCTCGATCACCTTGTTCTCTTTCATCGCCTCCGTCGCCATGCCGTCCCGCCCGTTCCGCACAGATCATGTGGCTGACGCCAGCTCTTCGTCCAGTCCATCACCACCGTCAAGGCCGTGCTTGAGAGCAACGAGGCCAAGCTCCACATCTGGGGCAAGGTCGCCGAGGGCCCGCTCGCGCGTCCCTTCAAGGCCGCCCCCGGCCTCATGGAGCAGCTCACCGGCGCCCAGGCCGGGCCCCAGACCGACCAGGCGTCGATCCGTGCCGCCGAGAAGGCTGGCGGCAAGGCCGAGTAATCTGTCTTTATCTTGTATGTCGCCGGTGGCCGGCGTAGATGCATGTGGCCCTCAACTGGCTGGGTGGGTGCAGCAGGAGGATCGAGGCGGAGCGGCACGACGCCTGGGGACTGTGTAGGTGCACCCACAAGCTGTGGGTGTAGCTGATGGGCGGTTGTCTGTCTATGTTGGTGGTGGTGCAGCTGTTGGGCTGCTGCTGCGCGGTCCGGCGCCGGCATCGTTGGCCGACCTCGTACAATGCCATACATACACTATCCCTGGCGCAGCACCTCGCTGAGCCCAAAGCTCTGTTTTCTCCCCGGCTTATCCCGTCCTGCGGCTACCATGGCGTCGAGGCTCGCGCTGCTCCCCTCCCGGCTCGTGTTGCTCGTTGTGCTCAGCGCCCGCGTCCGGTTGTGGCTGTACCCCCGGGTGAGCGGGGTCGCGGCCCCACTAGCCGGCGGGGAGAGGGTGAGCGTGCCCGGGGACGGGGAGTACGGGCCTGGCGAGCGCGGCCCAGGCTTAGGCGACGGCGACGCCTCGCCGTCCCGCCCCTGCGACGCCTCCTTGAGGAGGAACTCGACGAAGAGGTTTGAGAAGGACTGGGGTTAACCAAAGCTACTGCCAGCTGGTGGCCCCGCCGGCCTCGCCGGGTCTCGGCCACTCACCTCGCTCATCGCGTCGTCGTCGGCCGTCTCCTTGACCGCGCTCTTCCGCCGTCCCTTGCCCTTCGGCGCGCGCTGCAACCCGGCCTTCTCGCGCTCCTCGTCGTCCCAGCTCAGGATCGTGCTGAGCAGCGAGAGCATCTCAAAGCGCTTGCTGTCCGCCCGCGCGGTCGTCAAGAACGACAGCAGGATGTTGGTCACCAGCCGCCGGTCGACATTGTTATCCGACTGGTTCTTGCGCAGCCGCCGCAGCGCCTCCGTCAGGTGCTCGTTGGTGACCACCGCATCGTGCCGCAGCTTGGCAATGACCGCGTTCTTCTCCCGCCCCTCCTTCTCGAGCTGCGCGACCCGCCCCGCGTCGCTCGATAGCGCCGAGACCGACGACTCGGCGTTCGCGCACCGCAGCTTATACTCGCTCAGCTGGACGGTCGCGCGCTTGAGCTGGCTCTCGAGCTCGCCCGTCGCTTGTCGCAGCTCCGAGTCTTTTGCTGCCGTTAGCCTACCAACCCTCGCCGCGCTCGGGACGTACCAGCCTGGAACTCGCCCAGCACCTCCTGGAGGTTGTCGGCGCGCTCGCGCTCGCCCTCCGCCTCGCGGTATGCGCGCTCGGCCTCGTCGCGCGCGCTCCGTTCCGTGCGCTCCGCCGCGCGGACCTCGTCCTCGAGCGTTTCGCGGCGGTCGCGCTCGCGCGCCGCCTCGGCCTCCCACTCCTCCCGCTCGGCGCGCAGGCGCTCCATCTCCCCGCGCAGCTCGCGCATCTCGCGCGTGAGGCTCAGCACGTCCGAGCTGCTGGAGTCGCTCTGGCTGCGCAGCTGCGCGAGCTGCGCGGACAGGGACGCGCTCTCGCTCGACGCGCTCTCGAGCTCGGAGCGCAGCGTGGCGATCGTGTCATTCAGCGTCGCGGCCTCGTCGGTGAGCGTGTTGATCTGCACCTCGCGGCGGTCGAGCTCTTCCTGTCTGTCAGCGTTGTCGGGCACGCCGGAGCGAGGAGGGGCAAAGCGCCGGGGCCGCGCCCTCCCCTCGGCGCCCCACCCGCACCGCTCGCTGCGCACAGACCCACCGCATCCTCCTTCAACTTCTCGCCGAGCGTGTTGCGCATCGCCGTCAACTTGCCGAGCAGGGAGCGGTACTGGTGGCTCAGGTGGTCCTTCTCTGCGCGCACGCGCTCGAGCTCGTCCCCGCCAAAGGGGGGCATGTCGGCGGACGCGCGCGGGGACGTCGGCGAGAGGGCGGACGACGGGCCGGGGCCCGCCTCGGCGCCGTTGCTGCTCATTGTATCAGATGGGTGGATGGATGGAAGCAACGTGGAGTTGGGTGGTGAGGTGGAGGTGGGCTCGTTAATTCGGGCTGTGCACTATTTGTCCACATCCCATCTCCCATCTCCCATCTTCCACCCACTCTCCCACAACGACCTCGACTGGTCATGCCCGTCATCCGCACCGCGAGCGGGGTCGTCATCCGCTGCTTCCGGTGCTTTGAGGGCGTAGCGGACTATGTCACGGGCGCTGCGGGGCCCGTGTTCATCGTGCTCGCTTGGGTGTTGACGGGCGTTGGGGGGTTGGTTTTCTGTGAGTCCGCCGGGTGAAGCTAAGCCGTCGAGGATGGGTCGGTAAGCTGGATATCTGGGGAGCTGCAGGCTAGACCAGGTGAAGGTACAAGGGCTTGCGGAGCTGCAGAAGGATGGCGAGGGCGTGGGAGACGCCGACTGTCGTCGCGATCCGCTAACCGCAGTCGATGTCGTCGCCCGCTCCCTCTCGTGGAGCGTGACGCTTCTCCTCCTCCCGATCTACGTCCTCGTCCCACTAAACATGTACGGGCAGTACTACCTGGTCACGCACATCTCCCCCGGCTTCCCCGTCGCGCGGAGCGAGAAGGACACGCGCCTGATGTTCCCCGCCCGGGGGAACCTCCTCACCCCCGAGCGGTGGGGATGGGAGCGGCGTAGCCCGGCGCCGATCCCCGCCGGCCCGCATCTTGGCATGCGCGTGCGGCGGTGCAGGAAGTGCGAGGGGCCGAAGCCTGAGGTAAGCGAGCTGCGAAGCAGCGAGCGGCTGGCCTAGCTGGGAAGCCGAGTGTGGGACCCGCTGACCCCAGCGCACACACCACTGCAGCGTGTGCAAGCGCTGCGTGCTGCAGATGGACCATCACTGCCCGTGTGAGTGCCCTCGACCCGGCGAGGAGGAGGCCAGCCTGACTCCAGGGATCAACGCGTGTGTCGGGCTGCACAACCAGCGCCACTTCGTGCTCTTCATGGCGTGGATTAGCGCCGCGTGCTGGATCGTCGCGGTGTTGGGATACCCGCACTTCTGGACGAGCGTAGACCACCGGCATGACGTGAGTGAGCGAAGTAGAAGGCGGAGTAGTCTTGGAGCAGATATGAGGGAGAGATGGGGACAAGGAGGGCAGCCCTGGGTCCACCGGCTCTGGGTTGCTCTCGCTTGGCCAGCCAAGCGACTCGCGCGTTCCTCGCCAGTGCTAACCCCAGTGGCCGGCATATACCCCGCGCATCGTCTTCACGCTCATCTGGGTGCTCTCCATCGCGATCGGGTTCGCGGTGCCCATCCTCGGGGGGTGGCACGTCTACATGGTCGCGCGAGGAGAGACGAGCATCGAGTCCCACGACAACGACTATCTGGAGCGCAAGGCCAAGGAGGAGGGCTTGGTGAGTGCGCGCGACCATCCTCTCAGCTTATGACACTCCTCCCAGCTGACACCAGATATACCTCAACCCGTATGACCAGGGGAAGCGGCGCAATCTCGAGTTCTTCTTCAACATCGGGCCAGAGGGCTAGTGAGTGTGTCCGTCATGCATCGCTAACCCAGCCCCGCAATCACCCTCCTCTTCCCCCTCCTCATCCCGCCGGCGACCAACGGCTGGGTCTGGCCGCACCGGACCTTCCCGTCCCCCGCGCCGCGCGTGGCATCCCTACACACCCCCGAGCTGGCGCAGGGCCTCATCGACCCCGCCGAGACGCACAGAGGCGGCGACGGCCCCGGCGGCCGCTACGTCATGGGCGGCGGCGACGAGCTGACCGATGACGAGGGCGGCGGCGGCGGGTGGTGGGAGCCCGAGTGAGGGATACATGCATAGAGTCTAGAGCCGCCGGGGCTCCTGGGCAGGATACAGTCTAAGTTCTAGTCGAGTGTCAGGGTGCCAAGAGGCCAAGAGTTACAGGAGGGCGTACGCTGCGCCCGCGACCGCGAGGAGCGCCACGCCCGTGGGCTTGGCGGCGGCTGCCGTCTGCGTCTGCGCCGTCATGAGGTTGGACTGGTACTGGTTGACGTCCTGGCGCGTGCCCGAGGGGACCTGGGCCGTCGTCTGCGTGACCGTCACGTTGGCTAAGTTGCTGTTGGCGGGCGGCGCGTGCGAGCCTAACGTCGCGATGCGCGTGGGCTTGGGGGCGTAGTACGTATCGGTGGTGATGATGGAGCTGGTGTGAGCGGCGGGCGTAGCAAGGTGGAGCGAGGCGGAGCAGCGGGGGAGCAGCCAAAGCTGAAGCCAGGTGCCCCGACGCCACCAGGGAATGCGGGGTAGTCACTCACATCGACCCGGAGGGCGTGAACGTCGTCTGCGCCGTGCCCGTCGGCGCAGGGCGCGGGTCGAGCCAGTCGATTGTGTCGCTGGGGTCAGCAGGGCCAAGAGAGGACGTACTAGATGGAAGTCGTCGCGGAGCCGGCCGTCGTCCACACCGTCGCGAGGACGACCTCGGTGCCAATCGTGGTGGTGTATACGCGCGCGAGGACGGGGGCGATGAGCGCGAGGGCGGGGAAGAGGCGCATGGCGGGGAGAAGGAGCGTGGGGAGATGGACGGAGCAGAGAAGAGATGAGAAGAGAGGAGAGATGGAGAGATGGAGGATGGAGGCGAAAGCCAGACGCGTCGCCAAGAGCCAAGCCGCAGGGTGAAAGATCGGGGGAGGGCGGGTCCCTGACCGCAGAGGGGGTGAGTTGTTACATAAGCAGGCACGGATTGGTATCGGGCAGCGAGCTGCGAGGCTGCAAGAGTGGCGGTCGATGAATACATGTAGTCAGGCGCGCTGGACTAGTTGCCGGCGAGACCAAGTCGAGCTGTTGACTGAACGGCTATTGATAGCGCTTGTGGCTCAAGCGCGCTCCCCAAGCTATACCGTTGACTCGATCTTGATCCACCACACATCCGCCGCCCACTCATCCTCAACACCACCTCCACGATGCCGGGCCTGGCCCTCATCGACGCCCCCACTCCCAAGCAACCGCCCAGCCTCCGCCCTGCGTTCGAGACCATTAGTGGGTCGAGTCGCAACGGCGCCTCGCCCACTACCACATCAAAGTGTGGGGGGACGCACTGCCCCGCCCCTACTGGCTCCTCCTTATCCTGGGCACGATCGCCCTAGGTCTGTGGCTGGGAGACAAGCCCATCAGTCACACTCGCAAGGAGACCAACACCGACAGCGGCTAGAGAGGGAGCTGCGCAGGCTGGGTTCAATCTCGTCGAGTGCGTGTCAATCTATGCATTGGACAGCGAGGGTGGCGGGCAAGGAATGTACAAGAAGCCGGAATGTCGGCGCGTGTGGGGCATGGAGAGCGGCTGGTGCGGCTCGATCCAGGTGAGAGTGGTGGTGCGGCCGCAGCAAAGTAGTGGTCGGGCGCTGCGACAGAGAGGAGGTGGTTGCGGGAGGTGGTCGTGGTTCGGCAGCTACGACTCCTGCTGCAGTCCGTGGCGGGGCGCGATGCCACCCGTCCGGAGGAACCCGAACCCGATGACGAAGACGGCGAGCGCGAACACGGTGTGCAGGAGGGGCGCGAGGAGGCGCGCAACTGGCACGCGCGTCGCGGCGCAGAGGAGGGCGGCGACGCCCCCGGGGGCGAGGGGGACGGGGAGGGATTGGGCAGAGAGGGGGTCGGCCATGCGCGGGTGGAGGGGGAGGGCGTGATCGGGTCGGGATCGGGTGGTGGGGCTGGGAGGAGGTGCGGGTTGGTGTGGTGCGGTGGTGGTGGCCAGATGGGGACGAGCAAGTGAGGACAATGAGTGTGAGGGATGAGAGCGTGAGATGAAATGAGTGGGAAGGAGAGGATGAAGCGAGGCGAGGCCGCCGGCCAAGAGTCGCCGCGATGGCCTGTGCGTCGCCGGCCGTGCGTCGCCAGCTGGGCCAGGCCAGGGGGAGGGGCGGTCGGTGCATCCGCCGTCTCATCTCCGACGTGTGAGTGTGCCCGACGCCGCCCTCGGACTCTGGAACGAGCATGCCGCAGATCTGCGCCATGCGCCACAAGCGAATGATCGGCACGAACCAAACAAGCCAAACACAAACAAATGAGGCCGGCCGAACGAGGATGTCTGAGATGCAAGCGAGTGTGGACGAGGGAGGCGCCGGAAGGGGCATCTCCGACTGCATGAACCTCCCGACGCACTCGGTGCCCTCGGTTGTCCATACGGGCCGTCCGAGGGCGCCGGCCGCAGTGCCATGAGCCTGGCACGCTGGTGGGCGTGCCTCGAGTCGGGAGAGATCGAGAGAGAGTGGGAGATGGTAATTAGAATGAAGGGACATAAGGGTGTGCATGTGGGCAAACGTGAGGGCGGCTAACGTCATGTCGGGCCAGGTGGACGGGGGTTGGAATGACGATCGCCGAGGTAGTTCCCCCACTCTGATGGACGAGGGGTCACTCCAAGGCTACGCTCGGGCCGCGCCGAGGGAGGGGGAGCGGCGCCGAACAGAGGAGTATAGCGCTCGAGGGGTATGAGGAGAGGACAAGGTTTGGGAAGGGAATGCAGAGGACGACGAGGAGCAGCAGAGACGAGGAGCTAGGAGAGAGCGAGCAAGGAGCAAGGTGGTGACGTCACATGACTTTTCGGTTGGGTGGGTGAGTTGGGTGGGGGGACGGGATCAAATTACGTCTGCCCTGTGGTCCAGCTACGTCAAGACCTCACTGGCTTGGGCTCGTGCTCGGCTCATACTTGTTCATACTTGTTGCTCTGGCTCGCTCGCTCTTGTCGCCATCCATACTCAAGAGTATCCCTCTCTTCGCTCCACAACGTCTACCAGTCTCCTCTCGCCACTTTCATCTCCTCTTCTTGCAAGCTTGCAACTTGACTCTTACCCATCCACTTCTACTCCCCCAGTGGCACATCCACAATGTCCCACTTTGACACCCTCTCCCGCACCACCTCGGGCGGACGCTCGTCCGTCTCGCGGTCGCAGTCTCTCGTAAGTCGCCGAGGTCCGCTCATCCTTAGTCCCAACTAACAACCAGATCAAGAAGAACACTGCCCCCCATGAGCTCAAGCCCAGCGACATCCTCATCGAGCGCTTCACCGCCTGGAAGC
>JAMALN010000305.1:0-38431 GCA_023630115.1 Cutaneotrichosporon sp. PK4640 | reverse complement strand
CACTCATCATCCATCCCCCTCTCCTCTACACCATCGCCTCAATCGCAGCCAGCCACTCTCCTCATTCAACGGCTGCTCCTCCCATCACCAAACCTGCCCTCCTATCCTCATTCCCAAGCCACCCTCACTTCCGCACCTCTTGCACCGTTTCCCTTGCTTGCTCGGCCGCTATCTGTCTGTGAATACCCGACCGACGCTCCGCTATCCCATCCGATTCCCATCGCCCCAGACGAGGACAGCCTCCACTCCCACCAGCGATCCTCTTGATACAGCCTTAATCCGCAAGCCTACCAGCTCTTCCCGCCATGTTTGCCAAGGTGTCTGACAAGTTCCATCACCGCCGGCAGGCGTCCAACAAGGGCGGGCCCCCTTCCCCCTCGGCCCAGACCTCGAGCCTTGGCCGTCAGCCATCCAATCCCCCCGTGCAGTCGCCGCCGCCCCAGATGCAGTCGCCGCCCCCGAGTGCCCCGGCCCAGTCGCCAAAGCCGGCTGTGGACAACTCGGTTCCCATGGACGTTGAAGGGTGAGTCTCCGATCGATTCCCGCAGATCGGCGCAGTTCGTTAACCGTCAGTCAGCAGTCGGCGCCCATGTCGTCAGCCACTGGAACGCCCATGTCCACCACTTCGGCCACCCCTCAATCAGGTATCGGCGGAGCGGCACCCGGGCAGGCTCAGGAGCAAGTGCAGCCGAACCGCAACAACAGCATTGAGATGGCCGATGTTTCCAACCTCTCCATCCAGCCTGACGGCCGTCAAGGCAGCGCTGATGAGGAGCGCATGCGCGAGAAGGCCCGTGAGGCCCACGAGCAGGTTGGTGGTTTGGAAGCTCACTCTGATACTCACCATCCAGGCCGCGCATGCCCAGGCGAACCTTCACAATGCTACTCAGCAGGCCCGCGTCGCCGCTATCAACGCAGCGGCCTCACAGGCGGCCCTCGACGCGTCGAGCCAGAGCCAGACGCCGGGATCGAGGACGCCAACCAACAACAAGGGTACTCCCCAGACAATGAAGAAGACCGCAGGGCGCTACGCTCTAGCGGACTTTGCCATTGAGCGAACGTGAGTTTGACTTCTTGACGTGGTGCTTACGACAGCCTGGGTACTGGGTCGTTTGGCCGTGTCCACTTAGTCCGTTCCAAGCACAATGGTCGCTTTTATGCGATCAAGGTTCTCAACAAGGAGAAGGTCGTCAAGATGAAGCAGGTGGAGCACACCAACTCTGAGCGCGAGATGCTCGTTCGTGTGCGGCACCCATTCCTCGTCAACCTCTGGGGCACTTTCCAGGACGTCAACAACCTTTACATGGTCATGGACTTTGTGGCGGGCGGAGAGCTGTTCAGCCTGCTCAGGAAGAGTCAGGTGAGTACTGTCCTTGGAGTCCCAAGCTGACAACAGCGCTTCCCCAACTCGGTTGCCAAGTTCTACGCCGCCGAGGTTGCCCTGGCTCTCGACTACCTTCACTCTCTGGACATTATCTACCGCGACCTCAAGCCCGAGAACATCCTACTTGGCGCGGATGGACACGTCAAGGTGACTGACTTCGGGTTCGCAAAGCACGTTCCTGACATCACCTGGACTCTCTGTGGCACTCCAGACTACCGTACGTCTACTCGGCTGGCATGTACTGACCGGCCCAGTGGCCCCGGAAGTCGTGCAGTCCAAGGGTTACAACAAGAGCGTCGACTGGTACGCACTTGGCGTTCTGATCTTTGAGATGCTGGTACGTTTGACGAGCTGTCCTCTCCAACGATCGTCTGGCTGACATAAGGCTGGCTACCCTCCGTTCTTCACCGAGGATGGCAACCCCATGAAGCTGTACGAGAAGGTAAGCAGTCATCGACGAGCCGGCTGACGGGCGAAGATTATCGCGGGCAAGGTCCGTTACCCGACATACTTCGACCCTCTGGCTAAGGAGCTCCTCAAGAACCTCCTCATCGGCGATCTCACGAAGCGCTACGGAAACCTCCATGCTGGCTCTGGCGACATCTTCGGCCACGGGTGGTTCGCGGAGGTTGACTGGGACAAGCTGTACCGCCGCGAGATTCCAGCGCCCTACGTGCCCAAGATCGACGGAGAGGGTGATGCTAGCCAGTACGTTATTGTCTGACTTCGAAGGGCGATGCTGACCGTCCAGGTTCGACCGCTACGCGGAGGCGGATGTCAGCTCGTATGGAAAGACGGGAACCAGCCAGTACGACCACTTGTTCGTGGATTTCTAGGCAGAGACGCGATGCTTGAGTCGGAGAAGAGAAGAGAAGGAAATGGCCTTGTACCCAGCCAGAGGGAATGTATTGAACGTGAACTGATCAGACGCTCGTGGATAGTGGATTGAGGGCAAGAGCCTGCTGAACGACCTCCACCTCCACCTCCACCAGGGTGAGGCGGAGGCAGATCGGTCAACATCGACCTTTGTTTTGATTCCTCTCCCTCTGCTTGATCCAACATCATCCACCTTCGCACAACCCGATATCCCAACCATGGCTGGGACAGAGAAGAAGTCACGGTCTACTGTTGCTGACGGCAACCATTCGTATCCACCGTTCTATGCTTGCTACCTCCTAAAGTCCCTCGCAACCCCAGCTTCCCAACGAACATACGTACGCACCGGAGCTTCCGCACTTCACGCATCACTGACGCTGTCCAGGTGGGGTCAACCCCAAACCCTCCGCGGCGAATCAGGCAGCACAATGGGGAGATTACGCAGGGAGCCTGGAAGACATCTCGCTTTCGCCCATGGGTAAGTGCTGGGGTTCGATGTTCGAGAGACGGCCAGCTGATCGTATCAAGGAAGTGCAGATGATCGTTTACGGGTGAGCAACCTTCACCAGGCAGTCAACTGATCATCTAAGCTTCCCCAGCAAACTCACTGCTCTTCAGGTGAGCATAAGTCGGGGGCTACGGTATTGCCCTCCTTTGCTAACTCCAGTTCGAATGGGCGTGGCAGAACCCAGACAAGTCGCGACACTTGCGGAGCGATGGTCTGAACGGCGAGGAGGGTCGGTACATCTTCAAGCGGGACGCGCGTCGGAACAGGGTGGAGCGGAAGGCAATGTGGGGTTCGTCTGGTCCGCGCTTGCTGACTCCAGCGTGGCCGCCGCCCTCGTTCGTGCGCCTCCCTTCCTGCATCTCCCTCTCAACATTCGTTGCTTCTCAAACGCGACATTTGACATCGCTTCGACCCTCGTCCGGCTTCGTGACCCAGGTACCCGGCTGTCATGTGTCTCGGAGAAGGCCAACCACGTTCTCGTGGAGCAGGTCACGCAGTTTCCTCCCGCCGATCTGCCTCTGGGGGTCACGTTGGACTTGGAGGGACTATCGAACTCGGTCACCCCATCCGAGGAGACCGCCGAGGCATTCTTGGATCTAAGCGACTCCCGATTCCGCTCCAGCGATGCCGTCGTCGGGAAGTGGTCGCTGCTTGTCGAGATGGAGAGCTTCCACCGCTGCAATCTTTGCAAGCTCGAGATTTGCTGTGAGGTAGGGTGCTCAGTGAGATCAAGACTCACCCTCAGGACCACCTCTCGTTCGCCGTCTGCCCTGCCCCAGTGCCAGACGACCGGGAGCCCTGTCTCCACATCGCTCACCTTACGTGTCTAGCCAAGCGCTCTAGCGACAGCGCGGCTGACGACATCCTTCCACGTCGTAGCCAGTGCCCATCGTGCAACGTTATTACCCCATGGGGGGCGGTTGTGCGATCCTGCTTTGGTCGCCGGGACGCAGTCGGGACGTAGACCTCGACAACTGTGCGCGACGTTCGCCAAGAGTTGTGTCAGTTGTAGATCCCAGTCGCCGCTAGCATGGCGAAATGTATGTAACATGGGTGTCTGTACAGATGAGTATCAACAACTAACAATGTGATGCAGTATGCAGGTGATGGACCGTGTGGGCAAGTGTGGCCGGTGTTGTTGCGCTGATCCGCGGGGCTGGGGCCTGCGGACACGAGGTGAGATGCACAGAGCTTGTCTCATGGCTGCTTCGCGGAGGAAGTGTCGGAAAGGTCGAGGCGCCCAATCGCCTTCTCCAGCGCCTTTGGGTCCTTGGCATCAGAAGACGCGCCGTCAACCTGCGCGGAAGCGTTCTCGGTAGCGGGCTTGCCCTCCTCAGCAGGCTTGTCGGCGGCCGGACTGGGAGGAGTGGTCGTGTCGGGGGTGTCGTACCCCTCCGCCTCTGCATCCTCCTCGTCGGAGGTCTCGTAGTCCTCGTAATCCAACTGCGGTTGTCAGCAATCTTAGCGGTCTGTGCACTCACGTAGTCATAGATGACGCGAACGATGAGGCTGCAACTGGGGCAGGTGGCGATCTCCTCACCATCGCGCAGCTGGGACTTGGATATCTCGAAGCGGTCGCCGCAGGGACACGGGTAGTGGTAGACCTTTGCCTCGTCGTCCCAGGCAAAGTCCTCGATCTCGAGCTCGTCGTAATACGAAACCATCGTGGAGAAGGTAGCACTTGTTGGTGCTCGTGTGTGTCGTGTGGGTATGGGTGGTGGCGAAGTCGAGTTGGGTTCAGGTCCGTCCTCCACCATTGTTGAAAATCGGTGAACGGGCCGAGATCACGTGATTACGATGGGGACCCCACATGGGATCGCCCCAACACATGCCGGCGGCTGCAACAGTCCGCCCACCCCTCAGATGACCTGTTGTGCCTGGACTGTGGTCCCCATTCAACGTCACACCAAGCCGCAGCCGCCGTCTTCCCTTCGCCCTCTATCTGCCACCCCCATCCTCCCCCATCCTCAACACCCCCACAACTTCCTCTCGCATTTTCTCTTCCTTCCTTCCATTCTCTCGTTCACCATGGCAGCGCCGACGAACAACGCTTCCAAGACGTCTACCATGCCTGACGACGGTGAGTCGTACAGACGGAGATGGTGTCCTTGCCTCGCTTTGGCTAACATTAGGCACTGGTGTCATCCAGACTGATCCTTGGTGCGTGGAGCTCTCTGCTCTCGCTGCTCAATCCATCGAGCCCGGCCGAGCATCAGCGGTGTGAGAGGATGTAGCTGACCGGCAGGCTCGAGCCTTTCGCCCCGGCCATCCGCAACCGCTACGCGGGGTACAAGAAGGCTCTCGACTTCATCAACCAGCACGAGGGTGGTCTTGACAAGTTCAGCCAGGGGTACAAGACTCTTGGCTTCACTGTCGACGACAAGGGCGGCGTGACCTACCGCGAGTGGGCGCCTGGTGCTGCGGAGGCTCGCCTCATTGGCGAGTTCAGTGAGTCTGACAATCCGTGGCAGTAGCTCATGTCGCAGACGGTTGGTCGCACACGGCCAACCCCATGACCAAGTCGCAGTTCGGCGTGTGGGAGTGCTACGTTCCCCCCAAGAGCCCCGGTGTTCCGGCCATCCCTCATGACTCCATGCTGAAGATATCCATGACCACGCCCGGCGGCGAGTCTCTGGACCGTCTGCCGGCATGGATCACACGCGTCACGCAGGACCTGAGCGTCTCGCCTGTCTACGACGCTCGCTTCTGGAACCCCCCGGCCGCGGAGACGTACAAGTTCAAGCACGGACACTCGACTAACCCCATCGACGGCCTCAAGATCTATGAGGCGCACGGTATGTGCTCGGACCCCGGTAGGCGCTGATAAGCTCAGTCGGCATTTCAAGCCCTGCCCAGCGTGTCACCACCTACAAGGAGTTTGAGGACGACGTTCTGCCGCGCATCAAGGCGCTTGGCTACAACACCATTCAGATGTGAGCCTTGGGGTCACACAACTTGGCTGACAACTAGGATGGCAATCATGGAGCATGCTTATTACGCTTGTAGGTTGCCAGCTTGGTAGGCCCGAGGCTTTGCTCACCCCATACAGCGTTCGGATACCAGGTTACGAGCTTCTTTGCCGCTTCGTCGCGCTACGGTACGTCTTGGGACCAATATATGGTCACTGACGTCAAGGCACCCCCGAGGAGCTCAAGAGCCTCATTGACAAGGCGCACGGCATGGGCATCACCGTGCTCCTCGACGTAGTCCACTCCCACGCCTGCAAGAACGTCCTCGACGGGTGAGCGCAGCTATACGGCTAAGCTGATGGCTAGACTGAACATGTTCGATGGCACCGACCACTGCTACTTCCACGAAGGAGCACGCGGCAGGCACGATCTCTGGGACTCGCGCCTCTTCAACTATGGTCACCCCGAGGTCCAGCGCTTCCTGCTTTCGAACCTTCGCTTCTGGATGGACGAGTACAAGTTTGACGGCTTCCGCTTCGACGGCGTCACCAGCATGATGTACAAGCATCACGGCATGGGTGTCGGCTTCTCTGGTTGGTCTCTCCCTTGTACCTTTGCTGACCGCAGGGGGCTACCACGAGTACTTTGGAGACGATGTCGACCTTGAGGCCATGACCTACCTCATGCTTGTGAGTGACCCGCGAGAGGAGACGATAAGCGCTGACTCTGCTAGGCCAACAAGATGATTCACGATCTGTACCCTCACGCCATCACCATTGCCGAGGACGTCTCGGGCATGCCGACTCTGTGTCGCCCTGTTCCGGAGGGTGGTGTCGGGTTTGACTACCGCCTCTCCATGGCCATTCCCGACATGTGGATCAAGATCCTCAAAGAGAAGTCGGACGACGAGTGGGACATGGGCAACATCGTCCACACTCTCACGAACCGTCGCCACCAGGAGCGTAGCGTTGCCTACGCTGAGAGCCACGACCAGGCCCTCGTCGGCGACAAGACTCTTGCTTTCTGGCTCATGGACAAGGAGATGTGTACGTTGTTCAACGTCGGGTGATGCTGACACGTCTAGACGAGTTCATGTCGGTTCTCTCGCCCCTGACCCCTATCATCGACCGTGGTCTTGCGCTCCACAAGATGATCCGGTATGTTCAGCCAGTGGAACGACGCTGATTGTAAGGTTCGTCACCCACGCCCTCGGTGGTGAGGCCTACCTCAACTTTGAGGGCAACGAGTTCGGACACCCCGAGTAAGTTGAGCTAGCAGATAGTGGAGGAGTGGCCAGACTGACGGGCAGATGGATGGACTTCCCCCGCGAGGGTAACGGCAACTCCTTCGCCCACGCTCGTCGGCAGTTCAACCTCATAGATGACGACCTCCTTCGCTACAAGTACCTCAACAAGTTTGACGGCGCCATGAACAACCTCGAGAGCCAGTACCACTGGCTTAGCGCCCCTCAGGTTAGTCCGCTGCTGGCTTCTCTTGCTGACTCCTAGGCATACGTCTCCCTCAAGCACGAAGGCGACAAGGTCATCGTCTTCGAGCGCGCTGGTCTGCTGTTCATCTTCAACTGTGAGTACACAAGGTCAGGTCCATCTCTGACACCTCACAGTCCACCCTACAAACTCGTTCACCGATTACCGCGTCGGAGTCGACCAGCCCGGCAAGTACCGCGTCGTGCTCAACACGGACGACGAGGCCTTTGGCGGCCACTCCCGCGTCGACAACAAGGGCGAGTACTTCACCACCGACATGGAGTGGAACGGCCGCAGGAACTTCCTCCAGGTCTACATCCCGTCGCGGACGGCTCTTGTCCTCGGCTTGTAAAAAAGAAAGCTAGCTTTGTATTGACGTGCACAAGCACCATGAAATTATGCATTTAGACTCGTTCGTGGCCGATTTTGGCGTTGCAATGTCGGCCCTCGTACCATGTGTTGCACGCAGTACATCTAGAGTAGCTAATCTGGAGATGAGGGCACGTGAGGGCAGGGTGCAGAGGGCGAAGCGTGTTTGTGGGGAGGATGCTGACGCTAACCCACGAGTGCTACTCACAGCAATCCTCAGATCCTCAGAGGGAGCGTCGCTGAGATCATTCTGCAGAGGGACGTTCGCAGCGCCTGCTGCACCGTACCACGCCCGTCGGCTCCCTTTGGGCTGTCGAGGTTACCTGACCTTGGTTTGTTTGTGTGTTCAGGCTCGAGTCTTTTAACACAACAGCGTACCTCCAGGTACGCTTGATGGGCGTTGTGGTATCAGCACAGTGTCGTTAGTCAAGGAACGAGGGTTGAAGTGATCCACATATCCATCTATCTAATCAGTGCGCAGATCTCTGTACTCTCATGGGGATGAGGCAATCGACAGTCATCTCCGACGCTTGTGGATAGCTGTCAATACGGTATACATCCTTTCCAGCCTTTCCCGTCACGATTCGCATTACTGAAGTCGATGCCACAGTACCATCTCGGTGCAACGGCGCCACCATGTGCAGGTCAAGTGACTACCCCCTGGCTAACATGAGGGCCATCGTGGTGAGTGCGGCGCCCACAGTCACGATTGCCGAAGGCACATGCCGTTACGGCCCGGCGCAATTGCCAAGTCTTCAGACGCTCCTTTGGGTCACCTGGCGATGAACAGCACCATGTGGAACATCAGCATTCCGCAACCATGTAGTGCAGGGTCATTGAAACAGGCATAGCCGGCGTTCCTGGTCGCTTGTGCTCCATCTGGCATTCAGTGACGTCAAAGCCGCCAGAATTGTGCAAGGCCTGTTCATTGCAATCTCGGCCGACCACTGGGCTCATCTCATGCAGGAGCGTCTCGATGATCGATGACACAGCAGATGCTATTATAACCCCAGAGCCCCACAGTATGTCATTGACTGCTCTCGTATACGTTCCAACAGCAACATGGGCTCACTGACCCGACTTGCTCTCGCGCTCTTAGTCGCTACTGCCACTGCGTCGCCCGTCGGTGTCGTTCGTCCGGGTCATCGCAAGCGTTGGGGTACCTGCTGGGGTTCCAATCCTGAGGGTTGCCCCTTCGGCGACGTCGGCAGCCATGGTGCGGTTGTTACAGTGGGTTGTTCCATCCGCTCTGGCTAACCCCTCTCCAGGAAGTCGGGACGTGCTCGGCCGTTGGAGTTGACATCATGAAGCAAGGCGGCAACGCGGCAGACGGTCAGTCCATTGTCGCATGAGGATGCTGTAGGACCAAGCTCACGACCAGCGATGATAGCGTCTGCTCTCTGCGTTGGCGTCATCGGAGGGTTCCACTCCGGAATCGGAGGGGTGAGTCGCTCCCGTCATCGTGCCCTATCTAATGTGACAGGGTGGATTCATGGTGGTCCGCTACAACAAGGACGATGGCAGCCATGCCTACGAGCAGATTGACTTCCGCGAGACCATGCCTGCGGCTGGCAACGAGACCGTGAGTTTCTGTGTTTGGCAGAAAGACGGGTTGCGCAGAGAGAGGCAAACCTAACAATAGATGTATACCCAGTATGGCGTCAACCAGACCAAGTCGACCGTGGGTGGCCTTGCTGTTGGCGTTCCAGGAGAGCTTCGAGGTAAGTAAGGAGGGAGACGCCTCAACCAGCAAGGCTGACAAACCCCAGCTTGGCAGCTTCTCCACGATCGCCACGGGTCTCTCCCATGGGAGAAGCTCTTCGAGCCTGCAATTAGCGTTGCCCGGAACGGCTACCCTGTCAACTACGACCTGGCAGGCTTTCTGGCTGGTCGCGACTGGATACTCGACAATGAGCACTGGTCCAAGGTGTTCGCTCCTGAGGGCACGCTTCTCAAGGAGGGCGACACTGTCTACTACCACTCTATCGCAAACACGCTCGAGCGCATTGCTCGCGAAGGTCCAGACATATTCTACCAGAACTCCGACATTGCCGACAACATCATCAAGGCTGTGCAGTCGACAGGTGGGATCATGACCCACGAGGACCTTGCAGGCTACAAGCCCATTCTCCGCGAGGCTGCAAGCATCTCTTACCGGTGAGTGAACAACTCTTGTGAAATGGCGTGGCGGCGCCACAGTGCTGAATGAGTGGTAGTGGCAATAAGATCTTCGCGACCACCGCTCCTAGCTCAGGAGCCATCGTTCTATCTACCCTCAAGATCTTCGAAGGGTTGGAGAAGCCTGTTCACGGGCAGGCCGTACAGCACCGTACGTCCCACTTCCGGAGCAACGACTAACTCAAAGTCGTCGAGGCGAACAAGTTTGGTTATGGTCAACGGGCCACCTTGGGTGACCCAGCTTTCACTTCCAATGTCTCCTCGCTAGAAGCATCTTATCTCACCGAGGAAGTTGCGGCCGCCGCTCGCACCTTGATCACGGGGAATCAAACCTACCCCGGGCCCTACTACAACCCTTCCAACTACGATCCTGCCTCCAGGGAGGGTGGGACTAGCCACCTTGCCGCTGTCGACGGAAGTGGGATGGCCATCAGCCTAACGACAACGGTGAACCTTATTTGGGGCTCGCAAGTCAGTAAGTAGTATACTCAAGTGGCACGGCGGCAAGCACTGACATATTGTGACGGCCGATGGGATTATCCTCAACAATGAGATGGACGACTTCAGTTCCCCCGGCTCCGTTAACGCCTTCGGCTTTGCTGCCAACCCCATTAATTTCATCCAGCCCGGCAAGCGGCCCCAGTCGAGCATCGCCTCCAGCTTGGTCGAGGACGAGAACGGTCAGCTTATCATGGCGACCGGGTCTGCCGGTGGTTCGCGCATCATCACCGCCACGTTGCAGGAGCTGTACCACTACCTCGACCTCGGCCTCAACGCAACTGAGTGCACTGGCCAGTGAGTCTCCCACCTCTTGAACTCTGCTGAAAACTACAGCCCACGGTGGCACGACCAGTTGTCGGGCATTACCTACTTCGACTACCTGGACACAACGAGACCGATCCCACTCGCTGGGTATGACAATGCCACCGTGGACTTCTTCCGACAGCTGGGGTATAATGTGTCCTACCAGGGCCCCTACTCCTCGTCGACGTCGCACGCAATTGCTCGACTTCCCAGCGGAGAGTGGCTGGCAGCTAGTGACCCTCGTAAACCTGCTGGACGAGGCCAGGCATTTTAGCTTGACTTGCCGAGTTCCGGGTTCCTAATGCGAGAGGCGACACGGACTATGCCTTTTCTATAATAGTCGTAAGCTATACACCATGATTGACACTGTGCTGAAGTGCTTGTCTCTCTCTCGATATGACGCCTTGTGTTGGCAAGGGAACTCATTCGCTGCGCTGATCGCTCCCAACCTTGTGCGATCCTCTTCCGAACAATCTGTGGGGGTTGTAAGTCAGCTGAAGTTTTGAGCTGTAAGTACACAGCCTTATCTTCTCATTGTGCACATCACAGTACTCACCACGTACGCGTGAGGTGGTGGGGCCACCTAGCCGTCTGGCCGCCTGTTCTATTTATTTCAAGCCCCACTGAACAGAGCGGCCTCTGGACCTCAGAAACCTCACTTACTTTTATCGCTTTAGATAACGAACCACCTCTTGTCCCTCTTGTCTCGACCGGTGGTGCTATAGTAGCCTACCTCCTTAATCTCCAAATAGAGCAGAAAATACTCCAGAACTCGAGTGGAGTGCGGTATAAGTGCTTCCCCATCCTTTGCGTACGGTGATGGGCTAGGGTAATGTTTCGGGAGAGTAATGTTTCGGGAGAGAAAGTAGTCGTTCTCCTTGACTGGACGATGCAAACGTTCAAGCCGTGTTGTTGTTGAAAGTAGAGAGAGAAGAGCGGTACATAATTCAAAGTACAAGTAGAGAAGTATATATATCTGATATAGAGGCTGTGTGACTTACACAGCACCGTTTAAGCTGTGTACAAGCAGTGTACAGTAGAAGCAGTGTAATGCTGTGGTACTTAGAGCAGTGTTATGGATGGCGGTGTAATCGAGGGCTCAGCGACTCATTCCGACAGTTGTTTCGTTCTGTCTTGTATTTCTTCTCGTCAGCAACGCAACATGATGGTCGCACGCAATTGTTCAACTATGTATATTGATATTCTGGCTTAGTCAGAGGGCGCATCATATTATCTTTTGGGGAGCAACATATACGCTAGAGGGCGCTTGATATTAAGGGATTCAATACAGTAACTGAGGCACAGACACACCATACAAAAGTATCCTCTAATCTGCTGAATACTTGCACTTCAAATAATTGATTGTGGCGCGATCAGTGAAGAGGAATTGTAGGTCTGAGCGCTCGTCTCATCAGAAGTGGTCACTGCGAACCCCACAGTGCCAAGTTGGTGCCATGATCACCTCCCAAAACATTGTAATCGGTGGTCTAATCGGTGGTCTGATGAAGGGGTAGTGTCTCTCTCCACTCCACTAGGAGCATCCAGGATTGTGTCATTGTCTGTGTAGGTAGGTATAGACGCCTTTCATAGGCGAGGTTGCACGCGTACGCTGATGATGGCTGGTTGACCCTTCCAGTAGGTTAGACCACTGCAGTGTCCTCAAGCTCTCCCACAGTTTCCTGAGCACAACTGGTGACAGACACGTTCAGCTGATCAGCACAGTGCTTGTTAGTAAGCCCACAGGCATTCCTTTAACCGCGAACCAGGTATAAGATCTTCCATCCTAAGCCGATTGTTTCCAGCACTGCAATCTCCCTACATCCGTAAGAGCACTAACCACCGCGATTGCTAGTGCACACAAAGGATACGACTGACGCTTCGGTGACATACCGTAGTATGAAACGGAAAGGTGATCACCATGTTACCTCTACCTGTACGCCAAACCTCTCAGCATTGCGAATAACACTTGTCCAAGCAGACTGTGAGCAATGCGACACTGATAATTAGAGACCAGACCACCGAGACATGACGAGAAGTTTCGAAACGTCTAAGAAGATGACAAGGGGAGTTGTTGGGTTGTTGATAAAGGGTTGTTGATGAAGGGTTGGTGATGAAGGGCTGTTGATGAAGGGTTGTTGATGAAGGGTTGTTGATGAAGAACTTTAAATGAAGGAAAGACACCGGTTGTCTCAACATCAGTCACTGGGTGTACAGCGCTTGTGAACTGGGGACTTTAATTAAAATGAACGGAGCTCAAAGCTGGCTTTGGTTGAAATCCAGGCTCTTCTTTCTCCTGCATCGCAGTGCCAGGAAAGGGTCGCTATGTGCGAATGACTGTGACTAATGGTATGCTGACGGAGAGGCTGCAAGACCGGCCTCTCCTCTCCACACCTGTCCTGGCTTTTCACAAAACTACTCTGGGAGCTCGAGCCAGCATGCACTGCCGCGTTGGGGTTGTGATGTGATCTACTCTCAAACCACAGGGGTGAAATTGGAGGAGGCCAGCTGAAGTGCGAGGAAGTTACCTTTCTGACACCCACAACTGAAGCGCAAGATGACCACCTATACTTTTCATCTGCAGGGTAGCGTAAACAAAGGCACATGGCCGTAAGCACTCCTTCATTCACAGTTGTACTTTCAACGGCTGTGTACTGCATATGGGGTGCTTTTGCAGTGCTTAATCAACTACAGAGCCCGTGTATCTGATGTACAAGGCATATACGAACACGCTGGGACTCTCTACAGGGAGCGCCTCCATAATAGCGCCGAGCACCTGTCCGATGTCTTTGTTAGACGTAGAGATGAAACATCTGTGGTACCCCTAATGGGTCTCGCTTTCAGTATGCGGTTAACTTTTCGTCCAAACCCATTGAAGAGCATCAGTTATCTCTCTCCTCTCGTTCTTCTCGTGTTGTAGAGTAGAGAACAGAGCAGTACATATTGCGATGTACAAGGCATATGGACTATAAGGGTATCGCAATGCTGAGGTGATTAATGAAAGCAGTGCTGATGATCGTGGCTATTATTGTCCCTACTTAGCCTTCTCCTGAACCGTAGGCCTTGATGGCTGGAGGTCCCTCGCTCAGTTAATTTAACTCACCACAGCGGCATCTACATGCATCAGTACTAGTGGTATCTCGGCCATATCCCACTCTCCATCAGAGTGACCTGCTTGTTTCAGATATCTGTCGATGTGTGGACACAGAGCACTCACATGCTCCCTTGCCCAAGATTCCCCATTTGATAAACTTCCAGCTATTCACTGCATAGTTCAGATTCATATGGGTCTTCAAGGTGTCTCTCCAAGGGCGCAGGGGAATCTTAATCTCTGACATCGTGGGAGGCAGGTGTTCCTTATTATACTGATCACGAAGGGGCTAGTATGTCTTCTGAGGCAGGATGACGATACTCGCCTCGGATGCTCCAGAACTCCCAATACTTACGGTAAGCTTTTTCTTAAAGAAAGTTGTTGCTTGCAAGTTCAGATCTCTAAAAGGATTTCGTGTACTTATGGATCGTGCGGATTGTACCAGTAACGTAGTCATCTTTCACTTTGACAGGCTCTGACAGGTTTATCAATTGTCAGACAGCTCGATGTTCGCATGAAAGCTGATTTGAATCGAATGACGTTCACAAGGGGCTATTAGAGGAACACTCTGCATTTTCAAGCTCCGTATAAGATCGGGCGATGGCCAGTGGGACGCATGGGACTAGAGCTGCACACTAAGGCACTTGGATCACGCTGGATTATAGGTGCTTCGGACCCTGCAGAGCTCTCGACGAACCAAACCGCTGCTTGGTACTGCTGCTGCATTTGTGGTGCATTAGTGTTATTCCGCCTTCTCTTCTTGCCCTGGCCGCTACTTTGCGCTTTACATTCCAACGTCCATTCTTGATACTTCTGGTAAAGAATTTGACGCATATAATGGAAGTACAGAGACAACCAAGTCGGCATCGTTCGGCCCACTGCCACAGACGTAGGGCCCAGGGGGGCCACCATGGTTTGCTTATACTTCGTTGACTCTATAAATATCAGGTATAGAGTCTGTGCAACTTCACATCAGCACCGCATATGGAGCGTAAACGCAGATCAGTGCTATGAAACCTTGAGCATCGGAGGCTGAATTGGCCCAAGAACGCATTCTGCCAATCGGTCACACATCACCGGAGCGCAGAAATTGTGATTGACGATCGTTGATCATGCACACCCTCCATGTTACAGAAGTGCGCACTCTGATGTAATGGAAGTCACATAGTTAACCATGAAAGGGGGGTGCATTGACTGCTGGAGGAATCAAAACTGCACCATGCCCTTCCCAGGAGGATGTGATGCGGTTTATTTACCGCGCTGAGCGACAAGCACTTCGCCATCTGCCAGAATGTGATTCTTACCGTCCAAACAGGTCAGCTGACCTACGTTTAGCTTTGTACTCCTATTGCAGTGCATATGCGATCAACACGTTTGTACAGATACATCTTAATATACCCTTCCTTCGCTCTAGCATGAAAGAACAGAGTTGATATACTTGTGGTAGCTAGTAGTTTCCCGAGCCACATAGTATCTTTCGCTGTTGCATTTACTGACACCCACTGACTCTGTTATTGCATTACTGTTTAGTGCATCGTGCAGCAACAGATCATATATGTTGTGCGGTGCACTTCCGGTTTCCTTCACTTTAAATTCACAGTAGCTAACGATGCATCCTACCTTAATTCACCACAAGCGCAGATGTCCATTAAATATCTTCATCAAGTCTCCCTCACAGGCAGACAGCCTGTTAAACTCGGAATCTGGGAGGCCCAACCCCAAGGACCAGCTTATACACTGCATAAGCGGTGCTTTGTAAGTTACGCAGCCTCTATGTCTGTTATATGTACTGCCCTACTTCCTCTCGACTTTCCAAAGTATCCACACTTCTCGCAGGCTATTTCTGCTTTCAGACGAAAGTGTAAACACCCTTCCAGATCTAATGGGTTGATCGCTGAAAGGTTGAGAGACCGACGAACGAGAACAAGTATACATGTACGAAAGACAGGGTGTGGAATGAAAACATCCGCAGGACGAATGGAGAGTAGGGGATGTCATTCAGGTAAAAAGGAAGCAGTTGAGAACACCATGACAGACGGAGGAACTGGCTTGGTTCCAGCTTACTCGCCTCCTTAAGAGGGACCTGCAGTTGAGAGAGATCATGGTGATTCCTTAGACCTTACACTTCTCGACTAGCACGCACCCCTCCTCCTCGGACAGTAGTTTGCTGTGGTTGTTGTACCTGTGCACTCACACTTCCAGCCACAGTGTCATGAGATGTCGCTCAGATCCCAGTCAAATCGGTAGCCACCTTGCCTCAGCTCACAGCGTTATGGCCAGCTTGGGAACCTCACGGGGTGAGGTATGAAACTGTGGAGCCATGAGACTATGGAAATGTGAAAAAAGGGAACCATGGAAGTGTGGCGGAATCATGGAATCATTGCGTGTGGACATGCCTGCACGCGAAGCACTAACTACGCGACGGCTCCATTTTCAAGCATACTCTGGGCGGCTGAAGATTATGCCAACAACTACAACAGGAATACCTCCAAGTTCGGGACCTTGACTCTTGCCAAGACGACCGCTGTAACAGCTCGACGTGGGGCATCATCTTGGACCCACTCGTTGATGCCCACCCACGGCTAATGATACTCACCAAATTCGAGGACAACTTCCAGTCCAAGGTACCGGACGTTATCCTCAGTTGTGCACTCGGAGTCTCGGAGGCGTCCTCGACCTCGACTACGAAGGACTTCTGAAGCCGCCTGCAGCTAGGATTCGCCTCGCACGCCACACGCCTCGTACGGCACACGCCTCTCTAGCTGACCACACCATTCGCTTGGTTCCGGTATGCTCCATGAGTTTAGGGGCAGATGCTCCGCTGACTGGCTAAGCTTTGCCTGAATTTCGCACCGTTCAAGACCAGCGCCCTTTTCCTTCAGCAAGACATCATCCCGCTTGTCGCCGCTGCGCTAGCCATCACTGTGGGTGAGGAGACCCTCCCTCTCCGCGACCCGTCAACCGTCGCTGCTGTCACAGGGCCAGGCCAGTCTTTCAGAGGACGCCCAACTTGAGCTCCCAAGGTACCGGGCCCCTCGAGCCGGCGAGTCGCATTCAAGCCGCAACAGGGACTCTACTTACAGCGTCCATGCAACTCGAGATGTATCTTCCATTTAGTGTCGATGCTCTCACCCAAATCTTTCAGACAGCTGGTTGTCAGAGTGGCGCACAAGTCTCACACACCACCCCTTCGCACACCACGCCTGAGCCCCTCCTCCAGACGCGCCTGGCTGGCGGCTAGAAACCCCCGCAATCCCTCCCGCCGTAGCGGTTAGAAGGTCATACAGTCAAAGGAGTACAGTATGGTAACATACCCCGATGGCAGCCAGCTCCAAGGGCAACCCACCACAATTTTGGCACAACCGTGTATGAACCCAAGCCCCGAGCACTACAGATCCCCAGTGATCCAGAGTGATGTTTGTACACCCCACTCTTAGACACGCTCAGTACTTAAATCCTTACTATCACGACTACTCCTGAGGATTGCGACTACCCCAACTACTCCCGACATCATCGAGCACCCCGGGTTCACTATTTTGGCCTCTTGTCAAGTGCAAGTTATGTGAACGAACTCAGAGGCACTGCAACGTAGACCACTAACCAGCCAGCCCGCCTCCGTGACATAAAAGAAACGCGGAACCCCGAGTATAGGGGGCTGCGGTTATCTGGATGAGAAGATCAGGAGTCAGCTAACGGGCACCCACCCTTGTGCTGGCGCGCGTCTCAAAGGTTTGGCCTTGACCTTTTACCTTTGTTTTGTGTCTGGGCTGTCCTCCTTTACTTGAGAGGGATGGTCCCCATCGATATATTGACTGCAAGACAATCACTATAAGGAAGGTCAGACCGTACCGGAAGCTGTTGACCAGAGAAGTGTTGAGGCTCAGGACCCTATTCCCACAGGTACATTTCGATGATGATGGAGCCTGTTCAATAGTACTAAGCCGGGTGGCAAGGTCCTCCTCATGTGTGCTATATGCCTGGAGTATCTATGCTGAGTGTACCCCATACACAATGCACGACACGAACCGTGCTGTTGTCTACAGAGTGCCAGCTACAATTGTAGGACGATGATACAGCATCTATAAAGTGCTTGAAAACAAGCTTGGTACTGTACTTTTGCACTGTGCAATTCAGTATCCCGGTAGCTTTGACCAAGTATTTATATGAGCTGGATAGTGAAATTATCTAACTCACTACTTCTCCTGAGTCACAGTTGTACTCTGGTGTCTCCCCATGATGTTTGCAATATGATTTAATGACAGCACAGCCCTCACTTGAATTAATGTGGTGGGTGTCATGTAAAGTGGTGCCGTCCGGCTTTTGAGAGCGAATAGATGCTTGCTACATTCACAACTGTTGTTGCACGCATTGACGACGGTACCGTGGAGTGCCGGCTGTTGGATATTGAGAAGTGTGGATACATCACTAGGACGGTAGTAACGTCCTATTATATAGTATTAAGCCGGGTGGCAAACTGTTCTATTCTATTCTACAAGATACTATTGTCGAATATAGTAGAATAGTATGGAATAGTATAGAATGTAATAGATGGTAATAGAAAGTATTAGAATATTATCGTATTAGGTCGAAGGTAATGTAAAGGGATATTCTGGCGTATTCTACGGTATACCGGGTTCTGACACCGGCCACGTAGGCCGAACATGTGAGGTGTCTGCACTACCTGCCTCTCACAATTGGATTCTCTAGGACACACTGAGGACTTTGGCGAGCCCAACCTCACCTTCGGCTTGGCGCCCATCTTGGGCAACGCCTCCACTCTGCCAATGAATGGGCGCACAATGGCGCTCAAATTTGGGCCTAACTGAGTACTATAACGTAGACAGGTCGCTCACTGTCACTACGTGTGGTACAATACAGGGGCTGTGAGAAGTGGAGACTTCCAGTTCACAGAGCAAGTGGGACTTCTGAATCGAAGGACATACATCTGATTTTTGTACAATAATAAACGTGCAGCAATCAGTACAAACCTGTTGTCATTCGAGCAGGGTTGTGGCCATGAGAGCGGCGTTACGGCGATCTAATCGACAGCTGTACAGGCTTAAGAATGTGATTCTGACACACTAACTGCGCAAAGTGGAGTGACGTTTTGAGGTTGATTTTCTGCGGAACGCATGCAATCGATATCTGTGGGAATGGAGGCAACCCATTCCGCGCCAATATAATATAAGATGTATTGTGCACTGTCCACCAAGAAGATCTACAGAGATCAAGTTCTTATCCAAGGCCCAGCAGTCTTCACAGACTCGCCACAGGCCCCATTGTATCAAGTGTAGGAATGAACGCCGTCATCGGTGATAACATGGGGGCAAGTTGCTGGCGGCCTCCTCTCTTCAACTTTTCAGCACACCGCTTCAAAGCTAATCATTGTCGCGATCTTTCATCCCGCTTAACAGCTTCTTCCATCACAGTACTTGGTGGTGCGAACTCGCGAGCTGAGGGAACGCATAGAGGAACGGTAACCACGTTGCAATGTTCAATATCATCTCCAGGATTGATTCCTCTTGGGGATGCCCTTGATTGTACTCCCGTTGCCCTCAGTATTATTGTCAGCTTGTTCTACTGTTTCCTTGCATATGGGGAGCATTGTGAGCTACGCAGCCTTTGTATCTGATATTTTTGAACTTCGGAAAGATGCCGATGCCCTACTCTCCAACTTCTACACTTCCAAACTTCAGTATCTGTCCACCATGTACGAAAATAATCCAAAGACAACAGGAAGAGCAGGATGCTGTGACTGTTCTATGTCGTCTCACCCAACGGTATTGAGCCCACCAGATACTGTTCATGCAACTGCCATGTAGAGTTCTCAAAAACATTGTCATCCACAAATTCTAGTCCCGGCATCAGTCAAATGTCAAGCTCTCTAACAGAACTTGTTGCCCTGAGAGCAGTACAGGGACAAGTATAGAAGTAAATAACTCTGATATGGAGGCTCTGTATCTTGCACGGTCCCGCATATACAGCAGTAGAATCCTGTGGGTATTTAGAGCAGTGCTCTGGCGGTGGAAGTAAGGGCTCAGGAAAGTATTCAGTCACTAAGGGCCCTAATATTTTGCAAAGACAGTGATCTCTCCCACCCCTCGGATTTTGGACCGATTTGGCTTGCGGGAAATGGGATTGTTAGAGGCCCAGAGTGATAAGTTCAGCGCTGACCTGCACGTCTACGGGAAGGGCAGGGTGAGGATTCAACTGTAAGTTTTGTGGGTATCAGTGATAGATTAGCTAGTAAACTGGCTGATGATATTAGCTACGAGTACATCCATACAGTCCGTTGCAGCAACAGCCGTATCCTCCAGGAAGGACACTGCGTGGGTGTGTTTGAATATCCTGGTACTTTACCTCCAATATTCTGAAGTAGAAAGGGCGATACGGATTCCGAACTACAACTCTATATTTTGCAGGATACCTACTGAAATATGCCGGATATGCCGGAGAGGCTGTGTAGTGCTGTGTGTACTGCAGTACCAAGCTGTGTACAATGAAGGCAGTTTTGAAGGGGCTGTGTACCAGTCGCGAAAGAGACTGGGTTGTCAGAGAGTGCAATAGCCCGATTTCTGCAAGAGTTGGCTGAAGCTGGGTGAGCACGTCACTGTGTCTCACCACATGTGAACGACGAGTGTTGCAGTACCAACTGCTCTACAAGCAAGTATTGACTGATTGAACTGACACTAACAACCGTCAGCCCTGGAATATACATGGAAGTACAAGTATAGAATACCAGAGGGCGAGCAGTACAACTGCCCTTATATCAACCATAACTCTCTTCACTGGCCTATGTCAATAGTCGACAACAACACCTCATGAAGTGCCCACCAAACTGGCTGCTGTTGGCGACGATTGGGCGTGGTTCCCCTCATGAAAGTTAAAAACTTGCTCGCATGTAACTCAACAAGTATGCTCCCTCTGTTGCTCAGTAAGAAGAGCGGTACATGGTTCAAACTACAACAGCTGACCACTTGTCAACGCCATAACATACACATGTGGCCAAAATGAAGACATCTCGTTGGCAGTCCCGTGCATCAGACCTTCGCACCACACCACATCTGCTGCATAGCATCCTTTCGTATAGTCCCTAAGGAACAATTTGAAGACTGTTCCGCCCCAATTGATGCTGTGCGGTCTAGGGGTCGTTGTATCTTGACAGAGGTGCAACTAGTGGATTCCAAGTTGATCGCCTCAGCATTAGATAGAATCTCGGCGTTGTGAGCACCTTTGAAGCTTAGGAGGGTGTGAAGTTATGCTGTGCGATAATCAAGCCGAATACTCAATATTATTGTACTGTACACTTCCCTCACCTCCTCAGCTCAAATATAGTTAGTGTAACTCTGAGCGGAGTTGAGTATATAAATCAGATACTAACCCAGGGTAGATGACAAAGGACATACACAGTGTAAATGCTGTACAATACTCTGGAACTTGAGACAGTGTGTTACGGTGGAATGGCGAGCTGTTTGAGACAGCAACAGCTCTTAGCATTCACCTCAGCCTCCAGTCTCCACAATTTGTAAACTCGATGGCAAACAGAACAGTAGGAAAGAGCACAGGTCTGAGGTACAGAGGGGCTTTGACAGCAACGGACATTATATTGCGTCAGCTGCGTCTTCCAATAGCTGCGTCTTCCAATGCAAGATGGTCTGTCCCAAAGCACGCTGCAATCTGTGCGGATCTTCAACCCTGTGCTGTTCCGGATCTTGAACGCGCAGATATACGTGCTTCACAGCTCAACAGGGTTGGGAACGGGTTCGTACGGTTTTACATACCACTGAGACTTTGGGCACTCCTGTGTTTTCTTGACGCCCAAATCTTTCTCGCGCAAGACCTCCCCGATTTAGTTGGAGTGAGTGGGAGCTTTAGGATCAAGAACTACTCAAAGCAATTTGTCAACAATAAACCGCTCTCATTTTCAAGCTTGTCATTCTCAACCGAGGCTCGATGTCATGTCAGATGGGTTTCACTCCGAAGCTCCGAAGATCGATGTATCAACATGGTCAACTCATCCAATACCGCAAGCAGTTGCTGGATACAGTTTATCCCGGCCCTCCTGAGACCTATAATGGTAGAATGGATATCAAGGCAGACTTCTCGATAGCTCCAGGAATGCGCACATCTATATCATGTGCCTTATATTTAAAGAGAAGCTGAACCCGTGGCTCCAGCCGCCAGGCGGTTTGATCGTTATGGCTGCCTGCCCAGCGGATACGCGCCTCTCGCTTCCGGATATCCCTACACGTTGAGTGTTCACTGATTTGCTTTACACACAACACGGGTACGGTGGGTTTCAAACCCATGTGTGTGGATACCTGCCTCATTGGCATGTGGGAGCAACACCTCCGTAATTATGGAGGGAGAGACGAGAACCCAAGCATTAATCTTTGAGATGAGACTGTGCCCTCTTCTTCCAATACCTTTCGATTCTCAATGCAACACGCAAGATGTTCTGAATATGATGTTGCAGAGCTCATTTCATCACCTTATCCTCCTTAGATAGGTCTTCGACGATTAGAAGTCGATGAAGGCTCATAGAGTACCAAGCTTGGTAGCCAAGGAGGGGAAGTTCTCTTTGATCACTGCCAGGATCATTGTGACCAAAGCAATCAACAGCTCGCTCCTGCTGGCCAGTACAAGGAGGAGCTCGTTGTGGAAGGTCAGGACACAAAGCTGTGACATGGGAGTGCTGATCAATCTCCGAGTGGCACTGTACGCTCAGTTATCTAGGTGGCTTCATTAGTCCTGGGTGTGAGGAACGCTGCATTCTACTGCTGTCTAGCTGGGGAGTATATATAGATAAGAATCACGACCACCCCATGCGCGTAGACACACCTCCAGGCAACCTGGGTGAGTTTAGAAGGGTGCCAGTTACTACAATAGCGTGTTGAGGAGCCTAGCAATGTGTAGCTACTGCAATGGGGAGCCACCAGCAGTGCGATTTCAGCCAGGGTGATGCCAATGCGCTCAGCCTGCACAGCCTGCGGTACGCTTTGTTGTCTAAGTAGGCTTGGCAGTATGGGCAGGCTGCTGACCTTGACAAGCTGGTGTTGATGCAATCGGAACACATTATCGGAACACAACTTTCTCTCCCCTCTTTGCAACACCTAGCACAAACAGTGCAGGAGGTGGATGGGCGTCAGAGCGTGGTGTGCGGGCACAGTGTGCAAAGTGCACAAAGGTCAGATTCAATCTGCTAATCATGGGGACTGGGCGGCTGGCGTGAAGTGCACTACATATCTTAGCTCGAGCAGACATCTCAGACTTCCCTTTGTAAAACAGGTACCACTATTTCAAGGCAAAGTTCAAGGTAAAGCAGCGGAGGAGGATGAGCAGGGGAGCAGATTGGGTTTAACTAATACCCGGGAGCTCTCACAATATGGCGATGACCAGTTCAAGACGACTTTACAAGCGGCGGAAATGGTTGACCTGTTGGCTCCCCTCACTTCACAAGTCTAACTGAGTGGTGACAGTGGTGTCGAAGCACACGCACAGGGCTGCAACTTGAACAACGAGGCAGATCGTGGCGGGTACGGGGACCGATATGCATCGGCCCACTGTGTGAAGTTGGAGCACCTGACAATGCTACCCTCGTTGGAGGAGGGGACTCGCTCAAAGAAGTGTAGACTGAGTTACAGTAGTTTACGTGTTCGAGTTGACTTGATCTAGTTTACTTGATGTCAGCTTGATCTGGTTTCGCGAACTACTTCCTTTGCCTGATCTGGTCGAGGTTGTGCTGGGTGGGTGGTAGTGTTTCTTCAACGGCTATCCATATTGCGAAAGCGGAAAAGACGCCTCAGTCCATGAAGCGCATAAATGTGGTTAGGGTCGTGTTGTTAGTCGCTGTGTGGGCTCCTTGCTGAGTGGTTCAGCTTACTTGACGACATGTCCAACGTGATGTCGCGGGTGAGTTCAGTGGAAAGCTGGAGGCCCTTGGGGATAGGACAGCAAGATTGTGCAGTGATTGATGAGGGTGTTGCATGCTGCAACAACCAGAAGAACGCCAAGCTGCTGCTACAGTATGTATTGTGGTAAAAATGAGAGGGACGCTAGGCGTCTTAAGCAGCAAGACCGCGCCAGCGACCGCGCCAGCGAGGAAACTCTAATTGAGTTGGGAGGGCCGAGATAGCGCTGTGATCAGTGGATCTGCACCACCTGAAGGATGCTGCGCCTTGTTGCACAGACTGCTCGTTGACTCTCATTGTCTCTCCTTTCACACTCCCCATCGTTGTACCCCTACCTATACCTAACCCACGCAAACCGCCCACAGCTACTCTGCAATGCCACCACCGAAAGGCTCAACACCCATGAGCGACGCCGTGAAGAGCGACGCCGTGAAAAGCGCTTGCAGCGCCAGCACGATCCGCGACCCACAACCTAGCCAGCAGCAGCGAGCGAGCCTGAGAAGAACTCTCGTCCCAGTTGGCGCGAATCTGTCATTCTACCCGGGCCTCCAGCTTCTGCTCCACAGCATACTTGAGGCCGACCGCTTTACAACGGTGGGCGTTGCAACAACACTGGACAGAGGTAGGGCACAGCGGATAGTGGATATGTGCAACTCATGTCCTTCTACTACAGTACTACGCCTTACCGCGGACCTTTGCCTTTAAAACCTCAATTGTTGCCCGGGCATCCTCGGCAGAGCTGTGTCCAGCGACGGAGTTGTCCTGAATGAAGTAGCCTAAATGGTCCTTGACGCTGATGTTAGTCAAAGCTATAGCATGAGGTGAGCTCACAGGTCACGCAGAGCTCGCCGATAAGGGGGACCATTCGGGTGAGGGAACAGCTGGGAGGATTAGCAGTGGACCCAATACTCAGCACATACGATGGCTGTGTCGATGACTCGATCGTGAAGGAGGCGAAGTGCACGCAGATCATTCTCGAGGCTCAATGTCAGCTGGGTTACGAGGTCATGGCCCGTCCTAGCTGCCTACCCGTGTCCAACGATAATCGTCTTGGGGCCGATGAACGAGCAGGCGGCCTTGCGAACAGCGTCGAGGTCCATGGCGGCAGACTCAAGGTCCTTCTGCTCAACACCCGAAAAACGGGTGTTGCAATCGCTACCAAAGTCAGCAAGTGCAGGGACGTCAACCAGTAAATGGCGAGCCGAACAAGGAAACCTACAGCACTCGGTGCCGCTGACGGACCAGCTCGTCAAGGACTGTGGCCCCATCTTCGTCGACGATGGTGACGCGAGCTAGTGACGTGCCTCCGGCGGTGTCTCGAAGTCAGCAATTGTCACCGTCGTTCTCACAAATCATCTCGCAATCCATGCCGACAATCTCCATTGCACGGGTTGCGGGGATTGAGTGCTTGTCGTGTATCTGCCGCGTTGTCTGGTAAGGTTCCAGGGATGCGAGCTTGGAGTCGTCCTCGCGGAAGGAGAAGACGTGGATACCGTCCTCGCATCCTGGTGCGCCGCGCTCCTTACCACAGCATGTGTAGAGCCAGACGCGGCGTCCTTCCCTCCTCTCCGGTCGTGGTCGGCCGTAGTGGTAAACGCAGTCGCCGAGTTCGTACGTGACCTTTGGGTCAAAGTCCTTCTTGCACCGGTCGCACACCTGCCGTTCCGTGATCTCTGAGAGAACGACCGGGGGGGCCAACAGCTCCGAGTTGTCGTAATCTGGGTACCCCCACTCGACAAGAGTTGACGTGGCATGACAGAACCCACCGACCCTGTCAGTAGTCAGCTTGCTCGCCTTGGCGACTTCAGCTGCCTCTGCCGCTTCGCGGCATTGCTTGACCGTGCCGATGGAGATATGCGGGACGCAATCAGGCGGCGCTCGGCGGGAGATGGACACAGCAGCTTGGTGGATGGCCATCTTGTACGCCTTTGCGTTGCGGGTGTTGCTAGATGTCTCTGCCTCCTGTTCAATGGCCGACTCTTGAGCCAAGGCGGGATGTTGAGGCAGGACCAGCGAGTACTAGGGAGTCAGCGCTGGAACGTTATGTACGACGCCTACCAGCTTCTCGAACTGAGCGTAGAGTGTGCGAACTGCGGTCAGCCTTCCGCCGTGGCAGACCCACTCACGAGCCTTCTGGCGATCCGCAAGGGGCTGTGGAGAGAACTTGGTATAGGGAAGAACAGGTGGGCCTGTGATTCCCATCGTCGCTGGCGTTGATGGCGACTGTGTAAGCTGTGTCACAGGGATGTCTCTCCTCACAGGTCGCGACGACGAGGAAGGTGCTGGCCGGGGCGCAATCGAAGCCGTCTTCTTCTGGTCCGGTTTCTCGAGCGGTTCAGAGGCAGGTCGCTTTGATGCGCCAGCCACGCCAGCCTTCACAGCCGACGCTGCCGCTGCCGATTTCGGTTGCTCATGTTGAACTAGTCGGGCAGAACGCGATGCGCGAGGATCGCGATGGCTGAACACGCAGCTGGGACGAGTGCAGTCCACATCTGGACAGCTGTGTTGGGAAAAGAGACCCAGGTTTGAGAACATATCGCTCCGGGGTTGTTGCAGGGAGCTGCTGCGAGGTGGATGGGAAGGAAGGAAAGTTGGGATCAGCTGGGAACAGGATAACTGGGTGGCAAATGGTCAACGCCATGTGGAGGTGCCTGGTGGAGGTGGTACGCGTGGTACGGAGATCCGGGGAACTGACAAACTCCGCACTTTGCCATGGTAGCGCATGCATACACACATACAACTGGTGTCCCGGATGCTACTACAAAGCTATATCATCTGACCCCATCCCTGCAGGCCGTGGAACGACAGCCTTGGCCTTCTCGCAAGGCTCAGAGCCGGCTCGCCGCGACCTATCGTTCCGCCGGGTCTTGGAGACGACCGTCCAGTCTCCTTCTTCCCCGTCCTCCTCCTTGACCGCCTCGAGGCCAGAACCCATGTTTCCGTTCTTGGACGACATGACCACGTCGTCGTCATTGCACTTGTACTTGCTTCCAAGCGGGCTGCAGAAGTCGAAGCTCTTGAGGGATGGGGCGGGACTCGGCGAGAATGGCGCAGTCTCGTCCCCGGATGGAAGAACGCGCGGAGGAGTGTAAGTCGAGCCGCGGCGGGGGCTAAACTCGCCGAGCCCTGCGAACACACCATTGCGGCGGCGGTCCGCTCGACGAGGAGAGTTGGGGCGGAGCGGAACGGCGAGTGCCGGGCGGATGTAGGACGACATCGGTGTGAGACTGCGCGAGCTGCTAGATGATCCTTGGCCCGATGACGGAGAGCCGTTCAAGGGAGCAATGCGGAAGATCCCGCCGCGCTCATTCGATTCGCTCTCGATCTTGTGCACCGTCTTCGTGCTTGCGTAGGCGAAGGGCGGCATCGAGGCGGAGACGCGACGCTTTCGGGACGCACGACCATTCTCGGCTTCTTCGTCGCATCCGTTGGCGTCATTGTCCTTGTATGACGAGGTCGTCACTTCCCGAAGCCGCTTGTCGCGCTCCTCGCTAAGGTTGCGGAGCTTCTCAACCCGCCGTTCATCCATGAGCCAGTTCACAAACTTCTTCCAGCTCTCCTTCTCGGCAGCAATCTTGGCGACGGTATCCTCGTCGCCCGCACCAGGGTGGGTACGGGCGTAGGCTGCGGCCTGTTCGCGATTGATCGCCATGGCATCGAAAGCCGTGGGGTTGAGTGCGTGGTTGAACGCGCTGATCAGCTCTGTTGAGGCTAAGAGAGGTGGAGAGGACCGGAGCTCAAGCGGTATCATGCGTGACTTGACTGTCATGGTGCTGAGGGTCAGTCACATCCGACGGGGCAAGAAAGTGAAACCAAGAACCCGGGACCCAGAACAGGATTGTACCACTCTCACCCAGGGTTGAACAGCGAGGAGGAGTGTACTCACGGTCCCAAGCCCTCTGCGTAGACCCGAATGGGATAGAAGTTGTTGCCCCTTGGTATGGAGCTGCGTCCTTGGAAGAACGTCTTCTTCTCGATGATCTGATGGTCAGCAACCCTTCACCGTCATGCTCACCTTTGCGGGCCATGCAATGCCGTCCTGCAGTTCCACGAGCACCATATCGTTAAGCCGAGGAGACCAACGTCGCCACTGGAGTTCTTCGTCGGCATCGAGCTCGAACGCCCTCACAGCCCCAGGGTGATGCGAGTTGGGCAGAGGGCGTGCGTAGGATCCGGAATCTTCAACGTCAGCAACGCGCTGGGCAGTGTGGCCTTACCCCCGTTTGCCACATGATCGCCGCCATCGCCGTCCAAGACCATGCCCCCGTCTGGGGCAGCCTTGCCGCCGCATGTGAGCTCGTCCATGCTCTTCATGACCAGATATCGCTTGGATGCTTCCTCCCAGCGGCGCATGACGACCCCCTCATTGAGCTTGACGCCGGCAGCGGCCTCGAACTTGGCGGTGAGAGACTCGAGACGACCGAACATCTCGCATGCGAGGAGATCGAGGGCGGCGTCCAAAGATGCGAGGGACGGGGTGGCGGCGGCACCGGCTTCCACCGACTTGCGCTTGGGCATGGTTTCGATGACGCACGGGTCGGACAGATGGGTGGCGATAAGGTGGACAGCGGGGAAGACTCGGGTTGTCGAGAGGAGAGATTAGATGGACATTGTGGGACTGATAGAGGGGTGCAGGTTGACGAAGAGAGAACGAGACACCCTTCTGCGTTGCCCAGACTCGATGCTGACAGGGGGCTCTGATGAAAGGCGAGGTGGCGAGGAGTGGTGTGCAGTGGTACAGTGGTGGCTGGGTGAAGATGAGAGGGTATGCAGGAGGGTATGCAAGGGAGAGGGATCGAGCGAGGGCAGAGGTGGCCAAGGTGGGAGGATGGATGGTGTTTGTAATCGAGCACCTCTTTGCTGACGGATCACACTCACTCACATGGGACAGGCGTACAGGCACCACCCATCGTCAATTGTGGAGACCCCGCACTTTAATCTCTGCCGACCACGCGTCAAGCACACGTCCACCAAGTACCCAGATCTACTTCCACTCCACTCCACTCTACCCACTCCCAGCTCTCTCTCAGCAATCCAGCCGGCACAATGGGAAAGAAGAAGCTTTCCCTCAAGCGTGAGTCACAGTTGCGCGCTGACAGCTCACTTGTTAGCGGTGAATCGTGGCTTTGCAACCACATCGGTACAGTCCAAGAAGGCCAAGGAGAACGAGGCCAGCACAAAGTCAACCGAGCAGCAGGAGGGCTCTGTTGCACCCCATGGCGGCAGCCAATCTCAGAACAAGGCGACCGGAGAGCCTGTGGTGCAGGACGGCCAAGCGCCTTCCGATTCCACCGTTGCTCCACCAACCTCCGGCGGCGACGACTGGGACAGCGAACAAGCAATCGATGATGCCATCTATCAAGGTCTCGTGGATCGGCTTCAGGAGAAGGCGGACAAGGAGGTCTCGCGCGTTATCAAGGTTTGCTTGACACCCGTCGGTATGGACGCTGACTGGCAGTCTCTCGACCAAGAGAAGCGGTGGGCTGATTCGTTCCCGCGTCTGCTCATCAACGACAATATCCGCGATCAAGTGCTACAGTACGCCCAAAAGGATCTCAACGGCGATGATTCTGGCCCCAAGTTCTGGCCGCCTGCATCCTCCACCAACGACAGCGACAAGGTGCTGCTGCGGACCTATGTGACGTTCCAAGTGTTGTCGCGTCTCGGCTTCTCAGATCCTCGGATTGAAGAGTGCATCGTCAACGGGCTAGGCGATGGGCAAGGGTGGGCGGAGGGCGAAGAATGGGTGCGTTCCTCACTGTTTCGATGCTGACGCTTCTCCAGATGTGGCTCAACCTGAGCGCTGACGAGTGCCGCGGGGTCGGCGAGTACGCCAACACCAACGTCTCCGCCCTACCCGTGGACGACCCACTCGTCGACGTTGCGCCAGATGACCCTTCCCCCAGCCCCGACGAGGCCCCCGAGAAGAAGGCCCTCGCGGTCACTCCACCGAGTGCGCTTGAGGGGACCCCCGCGCCTGAGGGCGCCTCCCTATTCCAGAGCCTCGAGGATGGCGAGTCAGACTCCTCTTCCGAGTCGGAGGACGAGCTGAACATGAACAAGACGAATGAGTCTTGGGCCACGCTCATGCTGGAACTCGAGACACTCAAAGCTTCCGCCGGGGCAGCGAAGGGCAAGGGCAAGAAGTCCAAGAGCCAAGTGGTCATGGAGACGCCCGAGATGGTCAAGCTCAAGAACAAGATCAACAGGCTGGAGAAGGAGTACATGTTCGGCAAGAAGGATGCCGGTGAGTGTGTTGGAACGACTCTGTCTAATGTCCAGATACCCTGCTAAAGGCGATGCGTTCCAAGCGGGATATGGAGCGTCTTGAGGCGAAACTCAAGAACGTCGGGACGCAGTCCGCAGCGAGCTCTGCCACGCCAGCTGAGACACCACCTGTCACGTCGGCGCTGGACTCGTTTGTCTCGGGCGACGAAGACGAGGCGGGAGGCCTCTTTGGGAACATGCTGGACGAGCCCGACGAGCAAACCGAGGTCGACCAGAGCGCCAACACCGTCATCAATGTGCGGTCAATGCCGGTTCCCAAGCAGTTCGCCTTCGCCGGAAACACTGCGAAGGCCATCCTCCGCACGGCATTGGCCAAATCATCTCGGCAGGCGGTCGTCTCATATGCGAGGCTATCTCCGAATCCTCGCGTCGCCCGCTCTGGACTGGAGATTCGGTGGTCCGCTGAGAAGCGCCGCGTGTGGAAGATGGAGGATATTGCGTGCGAAAGCGTCGAGGAGGCGGAGAACTACGTCTCAAGCCTCGCCCTCCACGATCTCGTCTGTTCCGGCGACCTACCTGCGGTGAACTGGCGCTCAATGCCCCCGGCGTACCGAGAGCTCTGGGATGAGCTGGAGAAAGCGCACTCGGAGAAGGAGATGGCCTCAAAACGTCACATCTGGAAGAAGATCAAGGCCATCGTCGACAAGAAGACTGAGGGCAAGGTTGCCGCCACGGGCACGACATCCTCCAAGCGTACCCCCTTGTCAACCTCCGCTGTGGCGACCCCCTCTCGCCCGTCCACGCCCGCGTATATCGACAGCCTCCAGAAGATGTACGAGAAGCGCGTGACCTCCCCAGCATACCAGAAGATGCGGGTGGGGCGAGACACGCTCCCCATTGCACCCTTCCGACAAGAGATCTTGGACACGTTGGACAAGACGCAGGTGCTCGTGTTCTCGGGCGAGACGGGATGCGGCAAGTCCACGCAGCTCCCAGCCTTCATCCTTGAGGATCAACTGTCCAAGGGGAAACCGTGCAAGGTCTTCGTTACAGAGCCACGACGAATCAGTGCTATCTCCCTCGCCCAGCGCGTTTCGGTCGAGCTGGGGGAGGCTCCTGGAGCGATGGGCAACTCGTCGTCCTTGGTGGGCTACTCCATCCGTCTCGAGGCGAAGATGTCGCCGAGCACACGCCTGGCCTTCGTCACCAACGGTATTGCGCTCCGCATGCTGGAGGGCGGCGCTGGCTCGTCGTTCGATGAAGTCACCCACATCGTTGTGGACGAGGTGCACGAACGTTCAATCGAGTCGGACTTCCTTCTCATCGTCCTCAAGCAACTCCTCGAAGTGCGGAAAGACCTGAAGGTTATCCTCATGTCGGCAACCGTGGACGCTGAGAAGATCTCCGAGTTCTTTGGAGGGTGCCCCGCCATGCAGGTGCCAGGTCGCACGTTCCCCGTGCAAGTGCAATACCTAGAAGACGCCGTCGAGCTCGCGGGCTGGCACATCGACGAGTCGTCACCCTACGCCGTTTGGGATCGCAACCGCAAGACCGGAGCCAAGAAGCTCGAGTGGTCGGAAGAGGCGGCTGAGACCGCCGAGGATGCTGAGGATGACGACGACAAGCCAGCAGACCCAACGAAGCTCACGTCCTCAAAGTACTCGTCCCGCACGGTCGCCACCGTCAACCTCCTAGACTCGCGAAAGATTCCATACGATCTCATCGTTCGGCTTCTGGAGCGAATCTGCTTCGAGGACACCACCCTCCAGCCGTTCTCTGCCGCCACCCTCGTCTTCATGCCCGGTTTGGCGGAGATTCGGAAGTTGCACGAGGAGCTGCAGAGCCACCCCCACTTTGGGACAAGAGACTTCGCCATCTACCCCCTCCACTCGTCCATTAGCTCTGAAGGGCAGAGCTCTGTGTTCGACATTCCACCCAGTGGCGTGCGCAAGATCGTCATCTGTGAGTGCACGTCGCTAGCACTGTTAACATCAAGCAACCAACATCGCCGAAACTGGTGTGACGATCCCCGACATCACTTGTGTTATTGACAGTGGCAAGCAGCGAGAGATGCGGTGAATACACTCACCATCTCTTGTGTACCGTTCTGACGCTAGATACGATGAGAAGCGCCAGCTCTCCCGACTGGTCGAAACCTACATTGCCCGCAGCAACGCTAAGCAGCGGCGCGGACGTGCAGGCCGTGTGCAGGAGGGCTTGGCGTTCCACCTCTTCACCAAGGCGCGTCACGACAACCAGCTAGCAGAGCATCCCATTCCGGAGATGCTTCGGCTCTCGCTGCAGGATCTTGCTCTGCGGATCAAGATCCTCAAGGTCAAGATGGGTGACACCGTGGAGGAGGTGCTCCTGAAGGCCCTCGACCCGCCGTCTGCCACCAACATCCAGCGCGCTGTATCGGCCCTGGTGGAGGTTAAGGCTCTCACAGCTGATGAAGAGATCACCCCGATGGGTCGTCTTCTGAGCAAGCTGCCGATGGACGTCCACCTAGGCAAGTTCCTCCTGGTCGCCGCCTTGTTCAAGTGTCTCGATCCGGCCCTCACGATTGCTGCCACTCTCAACTCCAAGAGCCCGTTCATCACGCCCTTTGGGTTCGAGAGCCAAGCCACCGCTGCCAAGAGGAGCTTCTCCGAGGGCAACAGTGACTTCTTCACCATTGTCAACGTGTTTGACACATGGCGCCGTGCCCATGACAACACAAACTTTGTCCGGACGTTCTGCAAGCGCAACTACGTCTCTCACCAGAACCTGCAGCAGATTGAAGAGCTCCGCCAGCAGCTCTTGGCGTACCTCATCGACTCGAGCTTCGTCGAGGCCACTTCCGAGCAGAAGCAGGAGATTGCGCGGTGAGCTAGTAATGTGGATTCCGGCAACTGACTCACAGAGCCCGATACTCTCGAGGCTTCAAGACCCGTTTTGTGAACGTTCCGGCCCACCTCAATGAGAACGCGGCAAACGAGCGCATTCTGGCGGCCTCCCTCGCATCTGGCCTCTACCCCAAGATCCTGACCATCGATCCAGCGGGCGGGCTGCGCACAATCTCAAATCAGCAACCGGTGTCGATCGTGAGTGGAGTCTCCTGCATCACTGACACCCCAGCACCCGAGCTCCATCAACTTCGGGCTGCCGAAGAGCGAGTTTGGTTCCAACAACTTGGTCTACTACACCCTCATGCAGTCCAAGAAGCTGTACGCTTGGGAGACAGGCCCCATCGACGACCGCGCCCTGGCGCTTCTCTGCGGTGACTTTGTCGACACGAAGGTGAGCCAAGTGGCTGGTATGTTACTGACAGCGTTAGCTCTCGGCTGCGTCCATGCAGATCGACCGCAAGCTTCGTTTCCAGGTCGAACCCAAGTCGGCACTCGCATTGAAGTATCTTCGAGACCAGCTTGCCTCGTCGATGGCGACACGGCTCCGTGGGCGCTCTCTCTCCGACCGTCAGTCTGAGTGGTTCGAACTGGCACTCAAGTGCATCGCGACGGGGGTGTACGAAGATCAGCAAACTGTGGTAGTGTCGTAGATGACATGGTAAAGGTGCTACAGATCTCAGAAGGGTATGTCTGTGATTAGCCGCATGTCAGCGGTGACTGGACGAGATCGCGCGCGTGCATGCGCAGAAGTCTGTGTAGCAGCTCAGCCTCTCTGGCCCACCGCGTGAACCGAGTTGGCCGTCGAAGCATCTTGCTAGTCGTGCATGCCCAGGAGACGTACGTCTCGAGATGAATGCACATTGTCACATGTGGGTCTCTCTCCCTCTCTCTAGGTTCTCTACGCAACGCGTATCTCGAATGTGCCAGGGCGTTCGTACAATCGCGGTGCTTCGCGTTACGCTTAGGCGCTATTCTGCTTGGGCGGCTTGGGTTGCGAGTCGTACTTGTTGGCCTTGGAGTCGTGGGCCTTGTGGGGCTTTCGCCGAGGCTTGCGAGCGGGCCTGTCGCGTCAGCTGAGGAAACATGGCCAGTTCTTACCTTGCACGGCCATCGCCGCCGCCGCCATCGCTTTCCGATTCAGAGCTCTGCTCGTGCAGCTCGCCGCCATTGGGATGCGACGGTCGCTGCTGCCTGCCGCCTACAGGCTGCCCGTCGCAGTCCGAGTCGCACGAGTCTGACTCTGACGAGGACTCGTCGTACGCGCGCGGCTTGTGGTAGATGCAGCAGACTGCGCGGTTAAACAGAGTCGTGTGACCGGGCGCATCACTTACTCTTCGACTTCTTCTTGCCCATGCCCTCGTTGTCGACCGTGTCCGACGTCCACATAACATGCTGCCGGCGCGCTGGAGCTCCGCGGAGGCGCAGGACACCGACCGAGGAAGGGGTTTCGGAGCGGCTCGTGGGTGGCGAGCCGGTGGAGGGGCCGGCCTCGGTGTCAGTCGTGGGGGTGATGGTCATGGTGCGCGACCCGTGGTTGTCGGGGCGGGTCGGCTGTGCTGTTGCTCTTGCGCTCATGATTGATGGATGGTGTGAGGTGGATTGAATGGAAGGACGAGGTAAAGGAGAGATTGTTGCCAGATGTATGACCTGGTGGAGTTCGAGTTGGGTGGCTGGGTGGGAATGCCCGGTGCTGTATCATGGGATGGCGGAAGCAGATCAGCCACGTGATGTGCCGGCCCTCACCGAAGAGTTGGCCGACAGTGGCAAGACGAGGCGACCAGCATGTGCCGGAAACATCAGTCATCTATCCGACTCCGGGAACCCTCCACTCCCCTCTGCTCGTCACCTCGTCCTCCTCACGTCTCTCTCTCTCTCCACACCAAACTTCACCATGCCCAACCGGGTAAGTTGCTGGCTCGCGCGTCCCCTGCGTGCACAACCGCTGACGGTCCAGTTCCAGGCCCCTCCACTTGAGATTTCGTGAGCACTTCCCCGCCGCGTCGAGCGCGAGGTGCGAGGTGTCGGACACGCACTAATGTTACCCAGGTCCGTCCTCCATGGCGGCTACCACCACCCCCTCGCCCGCAAGTGGCAGAACAATGGGCGCAACCTCACCAAGGAGATGTTCATGTACCCGATCTTCATCTCGGACGACCCGGATGCCGAGCAGGTGATCCAGTCTCTTCCGGGCCAGAAGCGCTGGGGCATCAACAAGCTCGAGGGCTTCATTGGGCCTTTGGTCAAGAAGGGCCTCAAGAGCGTTATCCTCTTCGGTGTCCCCATGGAGATGGAGAAGGTGCGTTACCGTCTTTGTTGTTGTTGTCGGTGTTAACCGACCTCAGGATGAGCGCGGCTCGCCCGCTGACGACCCGGAGACGCCCGTCATCAAGGCCCTCCAGCTCCTCTCGGCCAAGTTCCCCCAGCTCTACCTCGCCTGCGACGTCTGCCTCTGCGAGTACACCTCGCACGGCCACTGTGGTGTCTTCTCCAAGCTTCCCACTCCCAACCACACCAGCATGCCCACCCTCGACGCTGAGGCGTCGCAGCAGCGTATCGCCGAGGTCGCCCTCGCGTATGCCAAGGCCGGCGCTCACTGTGTGGCGCCCAGCGACATGATGGACGGTCGCATCCGGGCCATCAAGCTCGCGCTCATGCAGAACGACTACGGGAACCGCGTGACCCTTATGAGCTACTCGGCCAAGTTTGCCAGCAGCCTCTATGGCCCCTTCCGGTGAGCAGATCAAAGTGGGCTTTCTGACGTTCCAGTGAGGCTGCGGGCAGCGCGCCGTCTATGGGCAACCGCAAGTGCTACCAGCTTCCTCCCAACGCCCGCGGCCTGGCTCGTCGTGCTATTGTGAGCTGCTCAGTTAACCGTGCGCAACTAACCATCCAGAAGCGCGACGCCGCCGAAGGCGCCGACATCCTCATGGTTAAGCCCACCCTCCCGTACCTTGACATTGTGTCCGACTGTGCTCAGCTCGAGCCTGACCACCCCACGGCTGTGTACCAGGTCTCGGGCGAGTACGCCATGGTGGTCGCTGGTGCCGAGAAGGGCATCTACGACCTCAAGGCGATGGCCTTCGAGACCTGCGAGTCGTTCGTCCGTGCCGGCGCGTCGATCATTCTCACGTACTTTACTCCTCAGTTCCTTGACTGGCTGGACGAGGAGCGCACCGAGTAGAGGTGGTTTGTGGACGATTAGGGGGATGATTATGTCTATGCATGGATCTACGCTGTGTGTATCTATCTACTTGGCAGTGTTCCAGTCTACCTTGACACATGGCCAGCCTTCTCCCCCATCCGCAATCAACGCGCGCTCCTGGACGACGCGCATCTCGCGCACCCGCATACGACGCGCTCTGCGCTTCGGGTCAGAGGGGTTGAGGGGTTCGGCGTTATCAAGCTCGGTGTCGGAGGGGATGATCGAATCCGGCTCGGGAGGGCCTTCCCGCAGCGGCTTGGGAGTTGCGGTTCCAGAGCCAGCGGTGTTCAGAGAGAAGAGGTGCGTTCTCAAGAGGATTTGTTGAACGGTGAGGAGCGCTCGCGAGACTGCGAAGGGGAGCGGAGGGAGATCGGTGGGCGAGTTCTCAGGCCGCTGGTAGTGGCCGAGCACCAATGCTGAGAAGAGGTCGCCCACGCCGCTGAAGTATCCTCGAATGGTGGGAAGGGCAAAGGCGTACGTCTCAAGTTCGCCGTCGGCGTATGTGCTTGAGAAGCACACCAGAACCTCCTCGTCACCCTCCGCTACGCCCACGGCGTCGTACCATGGTGGGTGGCTTTCGGGAAGTAGACGTGTGTAAGACGAGGGGGGCGGCGGAACGCCAAGGCTCGACACCAACGACACCGGGAGGGGAATGGAGGAAAGGGCAACGTGCTTGACGCCGTAGGTAGTGTGAAGGGCGGTCAGAGCGTCGTAGAGCGTGGACATTGTCGAGATCTTGACGTCAGAGAGTAGTCTGTACCGTCAGATAAGACAGGACGTGAGCTCACTCGGCCTCGAACTGATTGGGAGTGATGATGGTGGCGCTCTTGAGGAGATCCTTGTAGACGGGGATGACGTCTGGGCTGACGTACAGCCCCTTTCCGATGTCTCCCATCACAGCTGCGCACTGTCAGATCGGAAGTGATGTAGAAACCCACGGTCAAGGAGGTATACCACCCCTTTTGTCTCCATTAAGCGCCCCATCTCTTTGCCCACGACCGCCAAAGCCTCTGCTCCTGGAATGTATCCGGTGAGGATGCGCGCGTACCCGGCGAGCCCATTCGTAGTCAACCCCTCAAAGATTGCCGTCAGCTGGTCGGCGGTGGTCTTGCAGCCGTTGGTGTATCCGTAACCCGTGTGATTGGAGAACTGGACTGTGTTGATGACGTCTACATCGTAACCGAGCATCTGAAGCGGAAAGGTGGCCGCTCGGTTGCCTAGAAGCGGTCAGCAGGCTGCGCGAAAAAGGCCTCTGCATGTGTTGTCGCTTCTCGGTGACAACTGTTGCGAGTGACTCACCGACATAGCCAGAAACGACATGGGACTGGATTGAAAGAATGCGTGTGGGATCAGGTACGCCCATGATGGAAGGCGCCCGAGGGTTGGCAGAAGATAGTCGAAATGAGAATGATTCACTCCTCCCACGAGCTTGCGTGTGGCGTTGTGGGAAGAAGAGATGAGGGCCAACGCCAAAGAGATGAGAGCGAGGTCGAGAGTTGCAGTGAGCGATTGACTCGAGTAGATGCAACCAGATGGCCAACTTTCAAAGGTGGGCGGCGCTTGCGGTTCATCGGCCCCTCCACCCTAGCCACCCTCCACCCTAGCCGCCCTTCGGCTCCTCCCCGCATCATGCCGGCACTAGCCGTTCCGCGGCATCAATTCCACGTGAGTGAATCGAGGCGATTCACGTCTTTACGTAAACAAGTTTCCACGCGTTGAGTGGCAATTTTCATTTGCGTTCCGAAGCTTTGACTCCCTCAACCACCCCCAGCTGCCACCTGCGCCGGCTCCATGACCTCCTGCGGGGGCTTGTGCCTTGTCCTTCCTCAGGCCAAAGCACAATCGACATGCTCTGCGCTTCGAGGTCTGTTCACTGTCGCCGAGCTTTGCTCCCCTTGTGCGCTTGAGCATTGTCTGAGGAGGGCTAGTGTGTGTGTGTGCGTCGCGTGCATGAATAGAATGGGCTGTTTGGTGTGGGGTGGCTGTGGGAGGAAGGGTGGGTGAGCCAGGAACGGATTATGACGAGGTGCCATTGGTTGAAAGGGTTTTTCAGAGGGCTTGTAATACGAGACATGGGCATGGGCTATTGGGCTAAACCACTGTGGGCACGGGGAGTGACTGTGAGAGAGAGAGGAGAGGGCCGAGAGGGAGAGGAGGGAGAGGAGCGACCAGACAGAGAGAGGAGCAAGAGACGCCACCGTACGTACCACCGTAGAGCGTAGAGGAATCCTTTCAAAGGCAAACGATTGCACTACAATCTACCTACACACCACCACACCACCCATTACAGGTAGTTGGTGTCCCGGCCTTTGTCCCCCCTTTTTCCTATCCTCCTTCTCTCTCCTCCTCTCCATCATCCCCTCTCAAAAGCGTTCATCGCATCGAGACTTCCCTCGCCCTCTCAACTAGAGGGAATCCCATCAAGGTCGATCGATAACCGTCGACCTCGCTACATCGTTCATCGAAAAAGTTTGCCCCCACCCAACCCACCGCGTTCGGTCGGGCTCGCTGGCAAACATCCTTCCTCATCCCTCTCGATCCTATCGACAAGGATCCCTGGTAGACATCTACATCTACCAAACATTGTTGGTTCGACTTC
>JAMALN010000304.1:0-38516 GCA_023630115.1 Cutaneotrichosporon sp. PK4640 | reverse complement strand
GGTACAAGGTGCTGGATTGTCAGCGTGTTCGCATAGGAGCTCACGGGGCAGAGGACTGAAGGGGGTTGGGGCGGCGGTGTAGAAGAAGGTGAGGGTGGTGAAGGTGCAGTGGTGGAGTGGGCGGAAATGGGATGGGCGGAAGTGGGATGTTTGGATTATTGGCCATTCGATTGGTGAGCCCAAACAACCTGAAACATGGCCGTATGGCTCTGTGGCACACTAGTCCCGCCCCACACGCCCACACCACGCAGTCTACGCCATACGCCAGTCTACCCCGCAGCAGTGCAGCCCGCAGAAGCTCGAACCTCACACCACGCACATCAGGACGGTACACGTACCTACAACTGCATCGCCCTGTACTCAGGCCATGTTACATCTACAGTACGCACCAGAGCGCTTCCCTATTTACGCCTCGCCGCGGAGAATCTCCAGGGCCTTTTCGACACCGGCAGCGCGGGCGATCGACTTGCGGCTCGACTGCTCGAGGCGCGCAAACGGACTATCAGCGTCGTAGCAGGCGAGCTGGCGCTGGGCGGGCGTCAACGTGCGCGCGGCCGCCACGACGTGTTCACGGAGGATCTCGGCGCTCAAGCGCAGACAGTAGCCGGCGTAGCCCGCCACGTTCTCCACGAGGTCGATGATGTGGCACATTGCGTTGATGGCGTTGATCTTGGTGCGCAGCGTACAACGGAACGGCTGGCAGCGACACGCCATCTCCCTGAACAGGAGGGCGAGGTATTCGACGCGCGGGGGGATGATATCCTTCATGGGTCCGGGGAGCTGGTCGATCCGGTAGAGTGCCTCAAAGGCGCGGCGTATGAAGCTGCTGAAGTCCTCGTCCCACAGTGGCCACGTCTCGCGGACGCACGCGGCTTCGGCGTCGAGAGCGCGTCCGACGTCGGGATGTCTGGCAGCGGCGCCAAGAAGGATGCTGCGGATAGTGGCGTTCTCGAGCTTGTTGACCTGCGCCTCGTTGTAGGCCGGCACGGCAAGTTGGCTGGTGATATCGTATGGGGGGTACATGGCCGAGGGAAGGCGAATGGGGAGCGCGTGGATCGCGGGGTGGAGTTGGAGTGGTTTGTACCCGAGGCCGGTTCTTGGAGTCTTTGGACACGAACGTGCTCAGATGTCAGCTTGGTCGGATGGGAGCTTACGAGGATGGTGACAAGCAGTCGAGAGAGAGAAGGTGAGGATGGTGGTTGAGATGTTGATCTGTGTAACGTGGATTGTTTTGGTTTACTGTGAGCGGATTCACCTGGCCGTGCGGCTCTAGCCCCATTCCACGCTGCGCAGTCCATGTCACCGCAGCCCACAGCAGCTCCGTGCTCCAACTCAAAACAACGCACGCCCAAGAAAGATATCTGCAGCTGCATCGTCCTATTCTCGTGCCATGCTACACTTTACACTAGAGCGAGTCTCCCAGAAGGATGCGCAGGGCCTGGTCGATGCCAGCAGCGTCACCGATCGACACGCGGCAAGGGCCGTTCGAGCACGACCTCTGGAGGCGCGGAATGGGACCCTCCCAGTGGGCGTTCGGCTCCCGCGAGAACGAGCGTGCGACCGTCACGACGTGGGGCTTGAGGCGGATTGCCATAGCGCGCAGGTTGTCGCCAAAGTCGCCTGGCACCCTGTCCATAATGTCGATGATGTCGCACATCGCGGTGATGCCCCTGAGCTTGGTAGCGTACGGGGTCAGCTGGTGAATGGTGGGCCCGCAGCGACGCTCGATCTCCATGAAGAGAGTGATGATGTAGTTGATGTACGAGGTAGCGTCGTCGCCCGCATCGAGGCGCCAATGATGGTTGTCGAGCGCGGCGCTGACCTCGGGCGCGTAGGTGTCAAACGACTCCGCCGGCATCAGCCTTAGCGGGGCGTACCTTGCGCCCGCTATGCTGAGGTCGATATAACTCCTAATGGCAGGGTTATGGCGGTATCCGGTGGAGATCAGGTGGCGGAGGGTGGGCAGATCAAGCATGCTGATGTGGGCTTCGATCCAAGACTGGTCGAGCATGAGCGGGTCTGGGTGGGACAGGTATGGGGGTAGAGTATGTCGTATAAACTCCCTCCGGGACGGTTGGGGGGAGAGCTCGGCCGAGGGAAGGTGGCTGGGCGGTGTGCTCATTGCTGGTGGTGGATGGGGTGTCGGCCGGCCAAGAGGTTGTCTTGATCTGGTGGATATGAACGAGAGCGCTGGGAAGTCAGCTTGATCGCATGGGAGCTTACGGGACAGGTGGAGAGGGGTAGAGGTAGTCGCAAGTGAGGTAGTAAAGGTAAGGTGGGGAAGGTGGAGAAGGCGGTCGAGGTGGTGAAGTGGAAAGTGTTGAATGTTGGATGAGTGACGGAATCCACCAGTGACGGAATCCACCGCGTCACTGGGGCCATCCGATGACTGTGGCTCTGTGGCACTCCGCTCCAATTCTCCAAATCTCCAACTAGCCCCACCCCACATCCCGTAGTCTATCCCACCGCAGCCTATCCCACCGCAGCCCGCACTACCGCAGTTCCCCACCTCCCCAGCGCTCCCAAGCACAGTGGTATCCTCCATCCCCATCCCCATCCGCGCACCGTACCCCTCCGCACGCAAACCGGAGGACAGGCCAAGCCGCCGCCGCCTGCTCGCGATACACCACAACCTCCCCTCAGCCCTCCCCCCAGGCCGCGATAATCTCCTCCGCTGCGCGGACGGGCTCCTCCTCCGCTCCGGTGTATTCGCAGGTATGATCTCCACCAACATCCCCCTCCACCCACTGCACCCAAACTCCCTGGCGGCCGCGACGCTCCAGATCCCCGCCTCCACGCCGATCCCCTTCACTTCCAAGGCCGCAGCCACCTCCACAACATGCTCATCGTGTCAGTTCACGCCACGCCCGACCGACGGACCGGGCCACTCCGTGATCAAGGCAAGTTTGCGGGGCGTGATGCCGTCGCGGGTCGAGCCTGATGCGCACCCTGGTCGGATGGATCGCCGTTACCGTGGCGGTGACGCCCTGGGCGTCGAGGGCTTCCTTGGCGGCTGCACCGCGCGGATGGGCGTGGATTATATCCGCCCCGGCGGCGAGCACGGCTGCGGCGTCCGAGGCGAACGCGGCGGGCATACATCACCAAACCTGATGTCAGCCCAGGGCGGAAGAGAGGTCAAGATACTTACGTGCTGGGGTCGCCGTCCAGGTCAAACGTCGTCTGGGAGGGATCAGAGGGGGGATCTTGGCCGGCCTTGCCCGAAGCCCCGAGATTGTCACCAGTCTCGACAGGCAGTTCAGACATACGGCTGCGCTCCTGGGGTTGAGGTGTGGAAGCGAGTGAGGGAATGGACAGGCGGGGTGAATGCGGTGGATGTAGCGGATGCGGTGATGGATGATGGAAGTGAGAGTGAGTGAGAGAAAGAGAGAAGGGCTGCTGGGATACAATTGAATAAGCTATGGATACACTAACATACCTCTTCCAGAATCGGCGCGAGCGGGCGGTACTCGGTCCACTCATCCCCGCGGCCCAACTTTGGAAACTCGACGCGTGAGCCAAGCCACGGGTGCTGCTTGCGCATCGCCTCAACATCGAAGCGGTTCTGGTACCCCTGCTTGACATAGACGTGGTGGATTACGCGCGCCTCGATCTCGCGCAGGAACCATTTGTCGCCGTAGGCGTCGAGGTCCACGTCGGCCTCGCTTTCAGAGCGGGGCACGTCCAGGGCAATTCGCGCGGGATGCTTGTCCGAGTAGAGCCAGGAGACGATGTTGTGCGCCAGCGAGTTGGGGTACGCGTCCTGCACTAGGCGCGGGAGGGGGAGGATGTAGTCGGTCTGGCGTGAGCGCGGCGGCGGGCGACACTTACCAGCACAAGCGAGTTGCGGAACCTGTCGACGAAGGAGTCGGGGTCGTCCTCCTTCATCGCGAGCAGGGGATCGAGGGCGTCCTTGCCCATCCCATCAGGGAGGAATGGGTACGCCAGACGATCCGTGAGCATGAGCACGTCGTGGAAGATCCGCCTGTCATCAGCGCGGTTGACGAGCGGGTCTCACCCTTGCCCGCGCGGAGAATCGCGCCTTTGGGCGCGGAGTATCTCCAGCCCCTTCTCCATGTGCTTCTCGGTGACGAGAGGGGCGCCGTTACGCAGCTCAGCGATAAGCGCCGCCGCGCTGCTGTCCACTCGTTTGTGAGAGACGTGGGAGCCCTGCCGCTTGGTTGGACGAGGTGGAGGCGGCGAGAAGAGGTCGGGTCCTGGCTTGGCGGTGGCGAGGAGGCATAGGTAGATCTGCACATGCTCTGGAAGGCTGATGTCAGCGCGCAGCACAGGTTGTATAGGACGGAGGTAGACACGTACTCTTTGGGGTTGGCGTTGAGGTCAAAGACCCCAGACTTGCGCTTCTTGGGGGCTGGCGGGATCGAGGGCATGGCGGCCGTGTCGAGTTAAGGTAGCGAGGGGTGGAGGGAAGAGGGTGGTAGCTGTGCCAGAGACATGGAGAACAAGTTTGGACGTGAGGAGAGTGGACAGTGGCAGAAGGAGAGAATGAATGAGTGAATGTCAATTGTGAGAAGACGCGTCAAAAAGAAATGTTGGGTGGAGGGAGGAGTGGAGGGCCGTGTCAATATGGTGCCCCACACTGAAACCCCTCGGTCAATATAATGAAAGCCCTCGGTCAATGTGCTCTTGCCTCTCAAGCAGCCAGCCTGACAGATGCTGTGGCGGATTGACACCATGCTGTGCATCTGCAGAAGCCGGGCGCAACAAGGCGCGCAATGTCTGAGGGTGACCATGGATGGCCCACAGTGGTGAGGGCACACCAGGTGAGTACGCCATGCCAGGGTGGCCTGTGTACTCGGCAGACGCTCTCCAAGCTCACGGCCCGGGCGCCGACGCTATGGCGAACCCCAAGGTTCCGCGGATCCACGGTGCTTCAGAGCTCGTCGCGGAGGGGTGGTTGGGGATGAGCGTTGCCCACCCGCACAGGCCGCCACCGGACCCTTCACTCCCCCATTGTGCTCGCGGCCCTGTCACTTTGTCATGGCACGCCGGTAACGACGGCGCAGGAACGGCTGCCGAGTTCTGCCTCCCTTCGGCGTTTGGCGCGTTTGGAGCTCGGTCCCACCTTTGGATAGCGGGGCGGGGTGCTGATCTCATCCTCGGAGAGCCTGTGCGCTGCCTCTTCCAGAACTCAGCCAATAACAGAGCAGCATGCCAAGCTCAAGGTGATTGGCCTGACCGAGTGGGCCTCCCAGCATTCATCTGCCGAGTTTCCAGACGGAAAGAAGATCCATGCGGTCAACCATTTGGTGGCGCGCAGTAGCGGGATGCATGCCTACGCTCTCCAATGCATGTGCGTCTAACTACAGCTAATCTACAGGATCACGCTCCGCGCACCGATGAACTGCGCAAAAGCCAAGGCTTGGTGGTACTCGCGGTCTTCGTGGCAGAACACAGACTTCGCAAACTCGCGTTGCGAGAGTGCGAGCAGCCGACCTGCTTCGTTCTTGTACGTCAGGTACAGCGTTCGTGGTGCGGTGTCGAGATGCGGTCTCTCGTCGTCTCTGCGATCTTTGGCGTATCGATGGCGCGGCGCAACCTTGTTCCACCCGACATGTGTCCGAGGATGATCGTCGTGGTTGAAACCGAGGTGGACGTCGGCCGTGGTCTTGGAGAAGTGGTGAAGGTGGAGCCAAGAGTCGACCAGCCCACCAAAAAAGAGATAGTGCCCCGCCGCCTGCACACCATAGAGATACCGCTCTCCGCCCTCGAGGCAGGTGTAAAAGTACTGGAGGAGTTCGGAGTCGCTGGCGTCTGCCGGGGGAGTTGTGTCTCGAATGTCGGTGATAACCTCGGAAGGGGGCAAGGCCTCTGGTTGAAAGCTGCTAACCAAGCTGCCGTTCCTGGCAAGAAAGCCCGCCTCAGCTCGCAAGAGGCGAGACTCGACGCTCCCAATGCACCCATCTGCTAGTAGGCGTGGCACGATAACGTAGGCCCCACACTGCACGGCAGCGAACCACCGTGCTGCACGGCCGATGCCTGAGTAGGCTGGGAGCACATCCAGAATGCCGTCGAGAGCCATGTCGAAGGAGGAGCCGAGCTGAACCTTCCGGAGGCCCTGGCCGTCGATCTCGAGTCCGAGAATGTTGCCGTCAAAGACCGTCTTGAGCAACATGGCAACTAACAAATGATGCCAAGCGCACCGAACCACGTTGTTGGCTTCGTGGTTCTTCACCCAGTCGGCGAGGTCGGCCGAGTACTCGGTCGTGAGGAGCTTGAGATAGTCGACCTTCTTCTTTTCATCATCCAGCGCAGCTTGCCCATGGTTTAGCAGATTGTGGAGAGTCGGTGGGCTGCGAACAATCTGGGACTGCCTGCCATGAATCGCCAGCCCCAACGCCGGTTGGTGATTCGGACCTCGATCATCTGGCGTGGGAGGCACAGAGACCGTTGGCGAAGCGGATCTCGAGTCTGTCGAGCGGAAGCTGGAGGGGTGGTCTTCTTGGGCTGCGCTGGGCTGGTCAAGCCTGTCAAAGACACCCTCTAGGTTTTCTATCCACGCCATCACCATGTGGTAGCGAGGGGTGCACATGATCGCTCGATTCTGAAGTTAGCTTTCCTATGGTTGCATTCAACACGTACGCTGCGGGCTTCCATAATGTCGCTCTGGAACGGAAGGTCCATGGAAGCAGTGAAGGCAACCATTGCATCGCGGGTTGCACCGGCACGACGCAGCTGGTTCAAAGCGCGGTCACGCATTTCAAGGACAGTTAGGCGAGTAGAGGGCATACCCTGGCCCTTGGCGATGTGCTGGACGATGGGCTGGCCTTGTTGGATGAGATCAACTGAGGATTCTCCCTCGCGGTCGTAGATGAACAGAATCGACGTGTAACGCCGAGAGGCATACTTGTCGGCCTTGAAGCGAGGGTGCTTGTCGCCCACTGTGATGCTGGCTCCGAACATGACCGTGAGCACCGCACAGATCTCCGCCATCCTCCGTCGCAAGTTCCGTACGCGAACGTATGAAAGCCCCGAAGCGGAGCCGGGGTGGCCGTCTGTGCTGTCGTTGATCTGCTGCGCAGTGGCGAAGGCGATGACCAGGTTCATGATGTCGTCCATCGATGCCGTCTCAGACGGGCGGTCGCCTTGATCGAAAAACGCTTGTGAGAACCATGTCGTCTCCTTCTGCAGACGGCCCTGGTGTTGTTGAATGACCGGCGTATGGGAGCACGTGCGAAGAAGCGATTTGGACACATGGGAGGCCTCTTCCACATCCAGGCGCCACGCCAGCACCGTCGTGAGGAAGTCTTGTGTGCGGTCCGGCGGCCACAGACACCGCAGCGCGCTAACGAGGAGAATAAGCCGGCGGCCTTCTTGCTCCTTGGCGAGAGCGACCTGGTGGGTTAGCAACGTGTCTCACACAAGAACCCCACCAGCTGACCAGGGGCCACCCAGTGGCGGCTCCATGTGCCACGCTGGCGGTGGAAGTGAAGGGGTAGGAACTCACCTGCGCCGGCGGGACCATCACCCCCATGATGTTGGCCATGAACACCGAAGTGAAGCTTCCGTAGAGATTGGCATCGATCCGGAGCACGTCCTCGTACTCTTTGCGGGGGATGAGGCCGGCCACTGCGCTAGCGAGGAGGGCGATGACGCTGATGTCCGTCCCGGCTTGAGCGAACGTCTTCGCCGCCTTCGTCTTTGAAAACGAGGCTATGAGTTGGGCAAAGGCGCTTTTGGCGAGTTGAGAGATGACCGGGCCTGCGAAGGCGGCGGCAACCTCCGCCATCGTGTCGAGGAGAGGGGAGATGCGAGGGAGGGGTGTGAGGGGGGGTAGAATGGGAGGCGAGGGTGGACGAGGGGTGTGGGCGGAGAGGCGAGGCTGGATGGGAGCGGGGACGCGGGGAGTGGATGGGAGGGCGGGGCGGATGCTGAAGCTCAGAGATGCTGTTGAGGGGGTAGTAGTGGTTGAGGTGAGAATGCGGGGTGAGGAAGGATACTCGTGCGTCGCTCACCGATGAACGGTTTGTCGTGCGGTGACGGAGCATTGTCGACCTGCACGGGCCACAGTCAATCCACTCCCTCCGCCATTGTCCTCGGCGCCCGCGTCACTCCGTCACGGAAGCACAGACACGCCACGGCGGCGCAGGCACGACGCCGCCGCACGTCCCCCTCTCGGCGTTCGAAGTTCGGTCCCACCTTTGTCCCGTCGCCCCAGTTGTTTGCGCCGCAACCTGGTAGGCCCGTGCGCTTCCATTCTCGGACATGCTCGGACATGCTGGCGACGAGATCTCAATACCAAGAGATCTAGGGGGGTGTACGGCAGATGAATGAGGAGTGTTGTTCAAGACTGCAATGCAGGAATAGCAAGCATGCAGTCGAGAAGCGCGACGACGATCACTTGAATGGACGAGGGGCGCAAGAGAAATCAAGCGCGGAATGCTTGTTTAGGTGATCGCCATGATTCCCCGGCTCTTGCGTTGCATGCATCCCCCAAATACCACCTATCTCCATCATTCCAGCGGCTGTGCCTCCTTAGAACTGCATGCAGGGAACCCGCTCTGCGTCGCGTGACCAGTGTGCCTTTGCTGAGGGGTTCCCGGCGCACAAGCACCCGCACAAGCCTCCTCGAACCCCCTCGAGCGTGCAACGGCCATCGGACAGCAGAGCAGGGGACCGGGGGCGCTTCTGGGGTGACGAAGAGCCTGGAGAACCCCGACAGGACGGTCAGCAGCCGGTGAGCGCTCTGATGGCCTGGTGGAGGGGGCCGGAGTCTTGGACTGGGGCACTTCCGTCATCCCCTGCGCTGCTCGCGCCAAGTGCGGCTCGCATAGCACCAAGGACGGTCCAAGAATGCACTAGATGCGGAGGGCTTATGCCTTTCTCCTTATGCATGCGTTCCTCTGCGATGAAACAAACAGTAGTACGGACTACAGAATGACAACTGAAAGGCCCGAGTGCTGTGCGTACCGCATGGCTCCTACATGGTCCTCCTCCTCGGGACAGAAAACAATTTCGTTGGGCGGGGACTTCGAGAGTGCGAGCAAACGACCCGCGTCGTTCTTGTGGGTGAGGTAGAGACGGCGGCCCGTCGATCCTGCGCCGCTCTGTGGGGCAACTAGCTTCCAGTTCGCGGTTTCACCGTCCACTGCCAGGCGGCTCGAGTAGTGGCGAAGGTAAAGCATGCCCTGGAATACCATTTGGAGTGCAAGGAGATGGCCTGCCGCCCGGACCAAGTAGAAGCACCGGCGTTCACCTTCGTCGAAGGTGTAGAAGTAATGGAAGTCACGAGAGTCGCTGGCGTCCGCAGGAGGAGAGACGTCGCGAATGTCGAAGGGGAGTTGCGGGAGGTGGGGGTGAAGCTCGGGAAAGAAGCCCGTAACGGCCGCGCCGTCTTTGGCGAGTGAGCCGGGCAAGATGGTCAAGAGGCGGCTATCCGCTGTACCGAGCTTCTCCTCAGCAAGGACACGTGGGCAGATGACGCTCGTTCCAGACTGCACCACTGAAAACCATTTGGACCAGCCGAAGGTGTAATGGACGCCTTCTTGAGGGTAGCCGGGAATGACGTCCAGAATCCCTTGCAGGACCCCCAGCAGATCCCGGTTCAGGTCGAAGCGGCTACTCCGGCTGCGAACCTTGACAGAGTCGAGCTCCAGCGAACGGATGGATCCATCACACACGGCTTGAAGGAAGGCGAGAGTCGTGAGATCTTGCATCGCCCCAAGGTTCTCTTCACTGTCCAGCTCGTCCACCTCAGCCTCGACGTCCTTCCAGAAGTCACCATGGGCGTTCCGAATAGCGACGTGCCAGGCTGCAGTGCTGACGCATGTGGACCGCAAGAGCAGCAGCTCCAGGAACGAGGGCGTGACCTGCCCGACACATCTCGAGGTGGACGGGGCCCCCTCCGAGGGCGCTGCGAAGGGCGAGGCCGCGACGGACCGAAGGGCGCGCTCGATGTTGTCCACCGAGCGTTTCATTATCGCAGATTGCGTCGTGTCCCAAGCCTTTCTGTCAGCGCCGTAAGTCTTGCCACTAACCTGTTTGAGGACGTCGAGACCTTTGATCAACATCTGGTTGTTACAGATGAGAACAAACAACGCCCCAAGGGTAGTACCGGTGCTACGCAGCGTGGCGAGCGCCTCATCCTCGATTTTGTATGCGATTCGGTTGCGTCCAGGGCGGAGGGTGGGGGCGCGGGCGGGAATCACATACTGTGAGAGCTTTCCGCCAGCCTTGACAATGTCGATCGAGGGCTCCCCGTTTCCGTAGGAAACTTCGACGGTGAAGTGTTGGGGTTGGCCCGTCGTGACCTTCTTGAAGCGAGGTGGCGTGTCGCCGACCTTGATCTTGGCGCCGAACATGACCAGAACAGCGCAGATGTCCTCCATGCCTAGCAGATTCCGGACCCGAATGAACGTGGCGTCCGAGTCTGATGAAGGGCCGGGGGTGTGGTTGTAGGTGGCGTTCTCTCGCTGCACTTTCTGCGCTACGCAGAGCAAGAGAGCGATCTCGCGGTTGGACGCAACTCGGTGGCCGTCGTTCACGTAGTGGCTGAAGGCGTCGCGGAACCACGTACTCTCTGCCTGCACCGAACGCTCGTGCAGGTGTTTGAACTCGACCTGCGTGGATGACCGGACGTCGACCTTCGCCACCGTGGCCACGCTCTCCTCCTCCCCGAGGAAGTGCGTCAAGAGGATCGTGAGGAGGTTCTGCACGCGCTCGGTAGGCCAAAGGCATCGCAGAGCCGTGACGACGAGGACATAGGGGCGGGCGTGGTCCTGCTTCACCAGCTCAACCTGGCATTAGTAAGAGGCACCGAGGTAGAGGAAAAAGGCAGACACTCACGGTGGTTGTCGGAACCAGAGGCCCCATCGCGTTTGACAGGAACGCAGTATCATAAGTTGGGTAGAGTGCCGCATCGATCTTGAGGGCCGCATCGTACTGCGGGAGAGGAATGAGGCCGGATAAACAGGCTGCCAGGTTGCTTAGGACTGTCCTGTTGGTGCCCGACTTGATGAACGCCCTCGAGACCCTCGGCTTCCGCCAGGCGGTGATGAGCTTGGCGGCGGTTCCTCGATAGAGAGCAGCGAAAAGTGGGGTGACGGCCGCCGAGCCAAATTCCGCCATGGCGCCGACGAGTGTCGAAGTTGGGGGAGTTGGCGAGAGGAGATGCGGTGGGGGAGTTGGCGACGAGATGCGGTGAGGTGGATGCGGGCAGTGAGAGACGGGGGTGGAAGGGACGCAGTTATACACCCCTGTCCAGGCGCCAGTCGATCAAAGTGCGGAATGTCACCGTACGCCCCTGTATTCAGCTAGCCGTTTCTTAAAACCTTAGTATGAGACGGGCTTGGGAAAGCAGCAGCATATCTTAGAGGCAAGATGGGTGCCACATCCTGAAAATCAGGTCTCCAGGGTGAGACGGGAGCAATTTTTCGGATGTGGCTCCCCATTTTGAGACTGTTTCTCATGCATCTCTGGCCTCAGCATACTTGGAGAGATACGGACTCACGACAAGACCGGCTAGGACAGAGTGTGCGCATACATAGACTTAGACCTATGCATCGTCTGCCAAAGATGTTGACTTTCGGCGCCTCCAAAAACAGGGCCTACGGTGACATTCCGCACTTTGATCGACTGGCGCCTGGACAGGGGTGTATCTAACTGCCTTCCCGGTGGACTCAGGGTTGGGGGCTCTGGGGAGCCGGTTGAGTTGAACCGTCCATCAGTGAAGTTGCTTGCCCACCCGCACAGACCACTCGGACCAGATACCCCGCCATTGTCCTCGGCGCCATGTCACTCCGTCACGGCAGCACACACGGTGTACGGCGGCGCAGGCACAAGGGCGCCGCGCGCTCCCCTTTCGGGCTGGGAGCTCGGACCCACATTTCTGTCCGGCCGATTGCTCCGCACCCTCGGAGGCCTGTGCATGGTGCCGAGGAGAACTCGATGCCAAGAGATCCAAGGCGGGGTACAGCTACATCCTGTGTATGGGAAGGGTGTGAAACAGTGTGTTGGTGGGTTGGACTCGGAGAAGAGTGCGGTGCCGACGATGAAGCGGAGGATTAGCACCAAAACATGTCGGGACGGGGAATGCTTTCGTGTCCTGCGGCCCTTCCGCACCTGCCACATTGAGTACACCTTCCATGTCGTCCATCTCCTCCCTTACGACCATTCCCAAGGGCTCTCTGGCTATTCGGAATGCCTTCCGCGGAGACGTCCCGGTTCGCGGCCGAAAGCCGAGGTCGCGCCGCAGTGTTCCGAGCGCTCGAGCCTCCAATGCCCTGACGCCGTCGGAAGGACAGGTAGTCCAAGGCATCAGCGGTGGCGTTGAGAGTACCAGTAATGGCAGAAGAAGCGCCGTACCATGACATGGGGTCGCCGTTATCATGCAGTAACGCGTTCCGCGGGGCGCGGCAAAGTGGAGCAAGGGGGGTTGGATGGGGAGCGAGGCAAGGGGGAGGTGACAGGCTTCCCTCTCGCGCCCTCGCACACAGGCCCAGATCGGCTCGCCGAGGGCCGAGAATTGCCGATGAATGGGTCGGGCGTGCAGGGCCTATCCAAGCTAGGTGTGGAGGGGAGCTCGGAGCGTAGCTTGGGCAGCTGAGTTGCATGGGGAATGCTGGACGGCCAGCTGCGTTTGGGTGGCAAGTTGCCACCAGGTCATGGATTATTCAGGGCGTCACCCCACGGGGGTCCAATCTTGAGGCAGCTCGCACTGAATAGTGGAAGCAGACCCACAAAGCACAAGATGCGGAGGGCTTTGCCTTTCTCCTTATACATGCGGTCTGCAACTATGTACACGTAGAGAGCAATTGTCGCAACCTACAGAATGAGGGCGTTATACCCAGAGTTTTCCGCGTACCCCCAGGCTTCGAGGTAGTCCTCGCCGTTGGGACAGAACACGATTTTGCGATCCCTGCAGTTCCAGAGTGCGAGTAAACGTCCCGCTTCGTTGTGGTGGGACAGGAAGATCTCGTTGGTCTTATCTTGGAGGAGCCCTCGGTAGTAGTTGTGGTGTGGTGCGACCCTGTCCCATTGCTTGGTTGCAGACTTCCAACCGCTCACTGCCAGCTGGGAGGAGTAGTGGTGAACGTCCAGAATGGCTGGGAACATGAAATCGAGACGAAGAAGATGGCCAGCCGCCCGGACCGAGTAGTAGCACGCATCCTCTTCGTCACGAGTGTAGAAGTACTCGATGGTGTGGTTGTCGCTAGCGTCGGCTGGAAGAGCGGTGTCACGAACGTCGACGAGGTCCTCGAAGTCGGAAAAGTGTTCAGGATAGAAGCCAGCGACAGAAGCCTCGTCCTTCTTAAGGGAGCCATGCACGACGGTGAAGATGCGGCTTTCGGCTGTACCGATCTTCTCCTCAGCAAGGATACGGGGGCAGATGACGTTCGCCCCACACTCCACTGCGCAACTCCATCCGCCGCCTGAGGTCCCCCTGCTACGCAAGGCGGCGGGGATGACCGTCAGGATTGAGGTCGGGTTGGAGGGGAAGCGCGGGTTGCAGAAATTGAAGAAGCAGCGAACGGGCTGGTCGGCGAGCTCCAGCGTACTAATGTCGCCGTCGCATACGGCTTGAAGGTAGGCGAGAACCGTGATACTTTGCAGTGCCTCACGAAACTCATTCTTGCGGGAGTACTCACGAACCTCTGTGTAGAGATCGTATCTAAGGCCATACTCGTTATGGACGGCTAGACAGAAGTCGTCAATGTCATAGTCGCTGATGTCCTTCCGCAAAGCGAGGAGGTCCAGGAACGTAGGTGCGGTGGCGGAGATGGGCCGGTCACTTGTAGAGACGAAGTTGATACCGTTCGCGCTTGTGGGGGACGGTGATGTGGTTGGTGTGGAAGAAGTAGTTGAGAGATCGAGGAGGTCGTATGGTGAAGGACCTCCCGTACTTGATCCAGGGTGGATGGACCGAAGCACCGACAGGAAGTTCTCCAGCCACCTTTTCATCATCGCGTATCGTGGAGTGTTCTGGGCCCTGCTTCCCTGCTGTCAACGCGATATAAGTCTTGCTACTGACCTCGTTGAGGATGTCAAAGTCCAGACCCTTCCCAAATGCCATGAGGCTGGCGAGGAGGAGTAACGCGTGGGGAGTAATTGCCGTGCGACTCAGTGTTGCGCGCGCGTTCTCCTTGATTTCGAATGCGAGGAGGGTGTGTCCAACGCGGGGTGTAGGGCTCCAGCCAGGGATGACGTACTCGCAGGGGTTGCGACCCCGCTGGATGATGTCGACAGAAGGCTCCCCATTGTCGTAGGAGAAGTTGATGGTGGTGTGCCGGGGCCGGCTGCTGTCGATGCTCTTGAAGCGCGGACGCTTGTTGCCGATCTTGATCTTGGCTCCGAAAAGGACGAGAACAGCGCAGATGTCCTCCATCCGCTGGATGTTCCGGACTCGAATGTATGTGTCACTCGAGACGGAGCTGGGGTCGTGACTAGAGGCGTTCTCCCGCTGCACGCTCTGGACTGCGGCAAGCAGGAGGGCAATCTCGCGATGTGAGGCAGCTCGGTGGCCGGGTTTGACGTAGTGGCTGAATGCCGTTCGAAACCAGGAACTCTCTGCTTGCACAGAGCTCCGGTGTAGCTCCAGAAAGCCAAAGTGCGTGGCTGTTCGTACTTCGCCCCTCGATACCGTGGCGGCGCCGTCCACCTTGAGGATCTGCGACAAGACCATGGTGAGGAGCCCTTGCACACGCTCGGTCGGCCACAGGCATCGCAGGGCTGTGACGAGGAGGACCAGGGGGCGTGATTCGGGCTGCTTCACGAGCTCGACCTGGTATTAGTCAGGCCAATGAGGTAGGGAGATGGGTGAGGCCCAAGAGACGCCGCTGGTCAACGATGGATGGGGTGAGGAGCTGAAGAAACTCGAGGGCGGCTGGCAGAGAAAGGACGGAACTCACGGTTGTCGTTGGAACCAGCGGCCCCATTGCGTTGGACAAGAACATCGAGTTGTGAGTTCCGTAAAGGACGGCATCGAGCTTGAGGGCATCGCCGTACTCTTTGAGAGGGACGAGGCCGGATAAGCACGCTGCCAGGTGGGCCACTGCCGTCGTGTTTGTCCCCGACCGAAGGAACGCAGTCATTGCGTTCGGCTTGGTCCAGGCGGTGATGAGCTTGGCCCAAGTGCCTTTGACGAGACCAGCGAAGACGGGGGTGATGAGCGCAGCGCCCACTTCCGCCATGGTGACGACGAGTGGGGGAAGCCGGTGGTGGAGTCGAGAGGTGTGTGAGGAGAGGTGTAGAGGTGTGGGGTGTGGGGTGTGGTGGAGTGAGGTGTACGGTGTGGGGCAATTCAGAGGGACGCCGCAGCGTCCAGAGCGTCTAAGGAGAAGCTGACGGAAAACTCTAAGTGACTTAGAGTTTTCTCACAGGGTGAAGATAACGGCTCTCCGCATCAACAACTGTCACGTACCGTTGTGTCCCCCCCGAGTGGGGCAGGGGAGTGACACGCGATACCGTCCCTAGGTAGTCTTGGTGGGCGGATCGGCGATAACGTGGTCGTTGTTGGTGGCTGCGGCGGGCGTTGAGCCCAAGTCGCGAGGAAGGCGAGTGTCGTAGCTAGCGGTGCAACATAGTAGGGACTTGACCGAAGAATGACATGGCTGAGGAGTACACTACGAAGCCAGACTAGTTATGGACGCCGGCCAGCGGCGTCGGAGTTCTATGTAGGGGGCGGAAATAAGAGGTTATGGACAAAGGTTCGACTCGGCGTCGGAGAAGACCATGACAACAACAACACCGATCGAGTGGCTTCAAGGACGGCAAAAACATCGCCCATACCACCATCTACCGCACTAGTTGCGTAGTAGCTCGATACCCACACTCATACTCCAAAACCCACGTAATCGCCAACCCGTCTCGATACCCGAATCGATCCACCGCTCCTCACGACGTATACCCTGCAACGGCAGGCTCGCTCGACGACGTTTGGCCCTTCCACGTCACCGCACCCCTCGTACACGTCGCTAGGAGATGGATATGGTAGCAGCAGCAGTTGAGTAACGCCGCGAAAGAACCCCTCGTCCCAGTAGCTAGACATTCGGCCACCTGCACCACGGGTGTCCACCGAATTTCTCTACAACGGGGGAAGGTTGGTGGAACTGGTGGAAGTGGAACAAAGGTTGGGGATTGCGAAGAGTCTGTCAGCTGTCAGCAGGTTCAACTATCTGGCACTGGCACTGCATGGCCACACACACAGCCCTCGCCGACCAGTTGGTCGGTCATTACCTTCGTCTCCACAGCTGTGCAGGCTGCGTTGACACTCTGTCACGGCAAAAACACACACCACGCCGTAGAGCGGTGCAGATACGAGGGCGCCGCACATCTCTTCTGGGGGGTGATCGGCACTCGGGGCTCGAACCCATCTGTGCTTCTGTGGCTTGCTCCGCAGCCTAGGGGGTCATAGGGGGGCTGTGCAGTCAGACCAAGTAGCTCGAAACTCTGGAACGTGCGGAAAGGTGATTCGTTCTCCTCCGCCATTCCGCACCTGTGGGTTGTCATTGCTGCACACGCCTCCTTCTCGCCAGTCCATCGTCATCATTCTGGGCATTCTCAAGGGCTGTCGGGATGTGGGGACTGCATTGGCCGGGTCACCCCCGACAAGAATCCCTGCCGAGGGATCTCCCATTGCAAAATTCGCGCACGAGTCTTCAGTGGACTGCTTCATCAGATGCGCAGGTAGCCCACGGCAACGAGCGTGTCTTTGAGAGTGCCAAGAACAATGGGGCGCTGCAGGGCGTCGCGGGGCCGCCTCTCTCAAGGATGTGCGCGTTATGCGTAACGGGCAAGTGGGGCGGAGAAGCAAGGCTTTACCGACCATCCCTCGCCCCCGGACATCGGCTCCCCGAGGTCCAAGGCCTGTCGATGGAAGTGGGCAGTGCGGTGCTACGCTCTTCCAAGCATTGCAGTGAGGGAGACATCGGAGGCATGGGCTCCGCAGCTGGGGCGGAAGCGGGGTGTCCGACCGTGGATGGCACTTGGCCGAGCAGTCATGGATTCATCGGGGCTCTACCGGAGGGGCGTGACCAATCGAGATAACTTGCACTAAGCTATGATTGCGACCAGATATGAAGGTACGGACGAGGACGAGCGCATTGCCGAACTGGTCCATGAGGGCCTCTGGGCTGTAGTTGGCACACAGGTGTAGGCACTCGTCCGAGTCGAGCGGCTGGGAGAAAGTGGAAGAATGCCCGATCCGATGGCGCACTTGGGTCCACCAACACGCGCCTGTCTTCAGCACTACCACGAGCATAGTTTCACCCCTCGGCGTTGGGCCGTACGCGGTATTCCTGGCGGAGGATTTCGAGCCCGCGCAGCATTCGAGTCTCGGTCACGAGTGCGTCGGCGGGTTCAATGTAGAGGGCCGGCCTGGGGACCTTCATCGGCAGACCCGAGCTACGCCTGGCGGTCCCAACCAAAGACAGGTACACCTGAACAGTTGGGTTGAACCTTGCATAAGTAGGTACGGGGGAAGAAGACGCCACAGCTAACGTACTCGTTTGGGTTGCCGTTGAGGTGAAACGTCAGGCAGGCGGGACGATCAGACTCGGGCGCAACGCTCGGTCCGGCATGGATGCTATCGAGGATCGCGGCGGACACTCCCATACGTGGCTTTGACAGGGAGGGGTCGGGGGTGAGCGGGCTGGCAATGGTGTGGTGTCCGCCACGCTGGGGTGGGGATGGGGTGCTCGGAGTGTGGGAGCGATCGGGGCGAGGGGGGAGGATGTTGCCGGACATGTTGGGTGCGCGATGGTCTTTTGCGGAGTTGAAGGAGAGCGTATGGAGATGAATGGAGGGTGGGTGAACCGTAGAGCGGTAGAGAGGGAGATAAAGAGAGAGTGCGTGTGTGGATGGTGGATGGAGCGAGCGAGACGATGCAATGGAAAGGTGTTGCGGGCGATCCGGTGGCACGTGGATCGGCTCGAGTCGATGATTGCACAACTTGCGCTGGCCGCTTGCTGCTGATCAGGCTGAGCCGTGGCTGTAGTTGGGGCTCAGTCGCTGGCTGATGGATTGATTATTGGATTGATTGACAGATTGAGAAGGAGCTGGAGGCCGGGGCGGCGCGGGAGTCGGCCCTCATAAACGTCATTGTTTGGCAGCAGCAGCGCCTCGACTGCTGCAGGTGAAAAAACGAGTGCATCGTGCGCCTGGAGCTCGAGGGTGCGCTCCACAATGTGCGAGTAGACGGTGATGTCGAGGGCTGGGGCTGGAGCTGCCATGTCAGTAGCGTGAGGGATGGAGAGATAGTGAGGACGTTAGGACGCAGCATCAGGTTGAGGCTGCGGTGGTGTGGGGCCCCACACCCCGGCTATCTCGGCCCGCGGTCCCGAGACCAAGCGAGACGGAGCCCAAGCAAGACCAATCTCCCCTACCATCTCACACTCTCTCATCCACTCATGCCCATGCTCGATTCCACGTCCTATCCCCACATCCTCGACCTCGTCGTCCAGCATGCGCCCCATGACTCCCTCGTGCGCCTGCGGGCCGTATCGCGCAAGCTACGCCGGGGAGCGGATGTGCTGCTGAACACCGGGCGGCTGGTGATCGTCGGCGGCCGACCGCCTCGCCATAGCGGCCTGAGTGCCGCCGCTATAGTGTGCTCCACCCAAGGGCGCATACCGGCGCTGGCTCCTTGGTCGGTGCGGCCGGATGCGGATGCGCTCGAGGCTGCACGCATCGCCGACCTGCGGTACACGGACACGGTCGACATTGTCGGCATCGGGCCGTTCGCTACGCCGTTTGCAGTGCCATCCCATGGCGAGCCGGTTCTCGATGCGCTCCTCGCACCGGTAGATGACGCGCCTCCGCCGGAGCTCACACTCCGATTCATGCCCACCCTCTCTGGACGGTTCATGTCCACCGCGCTGCTCGAGGACGACTACCTCGGCATGGTCGTTGAATCACCACACGTCCGCTGCGTGGTCATCTTCATGCCCCTCCCGTACCTCTTCTTCGACAACTGGTTCTGGCATCCAAGAGTCGACTGCGAATCGCGGGACCTCGAGCCCCGCCGGGTCGTATACAACATCTCCGTCCACGAACGCGACCGCTACATTGACCGACACCCCGAGGAGATACACTGCCCCTACCCGGGGCTCGAGGAGGTCGTCTGGATCTTCCACCGCGGCACAGAGGACGCATGGTACCCCGACGAACTGGACGACTCGGCCGCAGACTACGCCAACACCGGCATGTCGCGGTATCACCCGAGCGGCATGATGTGGAACCTCACGGGCATCATGGCGGCGACTCTGTTCGCCGGTGTCGCGACCACGGTTGTGGGGCTGCGGGACCTCGATTACTTCCATTCCTGGCTCCTTGATCGCCATAACGAGGATGGCGAGTATGGCGATGACGGCGAGTCTGGCCCGCATGGGATAATCGAGGCCAACTTCCTGCTGCGCTGCAGTACAGCTTATCGGGGAGATCTCGACGAGGACGGCCTCATCGCCGTGCTGGACTCGATCCGGTTTCTCTCGCTCGACGAGTACCGCAACATGATGGGAGACCGTGCGGGGATCGAGACATCCGAGAGCGGCGTCCTCGGCGAGATCGGCCGCCGTGGATGACGTTGCCGCCCGGCAGGGCGTCGAAGGGCCGGCCTGCATCGGAAGACAGTGAGGAGATGGACGCCACGGACGCCTCGAGCACGTCAAGTGACCCAAGCGACTCCAGTGCAGTACACCCGACGGAGCCAGGCACGCCTGGCTCGATGACTAGGAGGCCGTGAAGGCTACGATCAAGAGTGCATCCTGGACCGGCGCCGCGGCCTCCTCCCAATACGCAGCTCGTACTCGATTGAATGCATATTGTTGGCTTGCATGTCGCCGCTGCACTTCATGAACCCATTGCAGGTGCCTCCACATTCGGCCAAGTCCGAGACGGAACCTGCGCCTCCACCCAACTACATGTATACATGTACAACTGCAGTAGTCCCGTCAGCCTCAATCGCATGTTACCATCGCCCATCCCACCATGCCACCCACCCTCGACATCGCATTCTACCCACACATCATCGACCACATCCTCTCCGTCGCGCCCTACGAGGCCCTCGTGCGCCTCCGCGCCGCGTCGCGCACGTTCCGCGCCAAGGCCGATGCGCTCCTCAACGCGACCGCATCATCATCTCGGACCTCAATGTGTGGCCTGCGCGCATCCTCGTCATGACGCCGTACGGGTCCAACCCGCCCCACCGGATCCCAGCGTTTGCGCGCTGGGACGAGGAGTACTGGGGTCCCGATCACGACGGCGACGGCGAGGGCGACGGCGACGGTGACTACGACCTGAGCCTCACGCGGGGCGTGGACCTCGTCCGCATCATGACGTTGTGCTGCGGACGGGTCGAGAAGCTGCTCGCGTCGCGTCCCTTCGAGACCGTGCGCTTCATGCACACGCTGGACAGGTGCGACCGCGACGCGCCCATGTTCGATGATCAATGTGGCCACTGGTTGTCGATCTGTGCGCACACATCCTCGTTCGTCCTCTTCACGCCGCTGCCACACCTATTCTACGAGGGGCGGTCCGCCGTTGCGCTGGTCGAACGACCAGACGCGTCCTCCGACAAGAGTTCGTCCTCCGACGATTCCGCGTCGTCGGCGGGGGTGCGGCGCGCCGTCATCAACTTCTCCGTGCACCCGGACGACTGCTACCGCCTCGGTCAGGAGGACGAGCTGACCATCTTGGATTTCAGCTCGCTCCATGAAGCCGTCTGGGTGTTCCACCCGGCCAACGAGTCCGCATACCACCAGGACCTGCACTGGCACCACCCCCTCTATTTCAGCACGGCTGAGATGCTGGCCCGCGTCGCCACCTCGATCCTGAGCCACCTCAACGGAGGGGCGGACACGACCGTTGTGGGCGTCGAGTCGCTCGGACAGTGGTGGCAAGAGGAGGAGGCCCGCGACGCCGAGAACGGGGAGGAAGACGGAGGCGATGGTCTGAGCGATAATGGCGAGGAGGTCGACCACGACCCCGGTGACCGCTTCCGCACCCTCTTGGCGGGATGTGCCTTCTGGGCCGAGCATCCCGACGTGGACAGCGACCTCGTGGACGACATCACGTTCCTGACGCTTGCCGAGTTCCGCGAGCTCGGCGGGGAGCGTGCCGGCCTCGAGACGGCCGAGAGCGGCTTCCTGGGCGAGGTCTGGAGGCAGCCCAAGGCGCTATAAGTACCGGACACGCCGGACAGCACGGAGGCGCACGAGGATGGGCCGGGCGTGGATGCGACCGGGGGCAAGATGGCCGCTACCGAGCGGACAACTCGTCCGGAGGGCGAGGGCGCTGGCGGGGCTCCTCACGTGGCAGCGGGCCCGGCTGCGGAGCAGGACTGCGCGTGCACAATCTGCTTGCACGGCATGACCCGAGAGGCTGTCGCAAGGCGTGGTGTGGTGGAGAAGTTGGGGGCGATTTCCAGAGGCCGGGCGCGTTATATCCTCGGCGGAGGGCTGGGGTATGGACGCTTATGGATGGCAGTTGGGCGACGGCAGACACATTGGGTGGTGAGGTGGGGTGGTTGGACGCACGCGAGGGAAGGAGGCGGCTGAGGCCCGCCGACTGACGCATCCGGCTCACGATCCAGCATAGTCTATATAACCCCCCTGATCTGATAGCCCCTTCTCCATCCTCTACATCACCCTCACTGACATCCAGGCCCGCCGCTCAACGCTTGCCTCTACTGCATCGAGGTGGTTGGCATACTGGGGCGCGCGGTGTCCTAGCTGATCCTCCCGCTCGCGTCGAGTGGTACTGGCGCGCGACCCAGACCACCAACAGCGGAGTACCATGCTCACGGGGGGCAAACCGCTTCTGCGGCCCAACAGAAGGAGCATGGGCGATGAGGGGGTGAGGGCGTGAGAGCCGTCGAGTAGCAGGGTTAAAATGGTGACGTGACGCAGGGGGGAATTAGCGAACGAGCCGACTTCAGATCCATTACACTCTTTACAACTTGCCCGCGGGGCCTGGGTGCTTGGGGATGCTCTGGCGCGTGACCTCGGACCCCGACCCGAGCTGCCACTTGGCCTTGTCGTACCCGCGCGGCCAGACGCCGTTCTTGCCCGGCGCGAGGATGCCGTTGGGGTCGAGCGTGTCCTTGAGCGTCTCCGAGAGCTTCATGAGCGCGTTGTCGTTGAACGAGTACGTGCCCGCAATCTGGTCCATGAGGGCCAGGTGAGTGCGGTACTCGCCCCACCCGTTGGCGGCGCACTCGTCGATGAGCTGGCGCACGCACGCCAGAGCACGCGCGCGCTCCTCGGGCTTGGTGCGGTCGTACACCACGCACACGATGTGGTGCATCTCGCGCATACCGATGATGAAGTCGACGATGACGTCGAAGCCGTGCTCGAGCAGCCGCTGCTTGGTGATCCGGAACTGGCGGGTCGCCGCCTCGCCGCGCACCTCGGCGATGGGGGAGAAGAAGAAGTGCGCGCCGTTCGGCACCCAGTCGACCCACTTGAGCTCGTCAAAGGTCGGGACGCCGCGCATCGTCTTGGACCGGATCTCCAGCACACCGGGGGACGGCTTGCCCTCCTCGTGGAGGTGGAACTTGGCGCCGGGGATCTGGGAGAACGCGCCGTGGATCGCGCCCCAGAGCGCATTCCGCACGGGCTCGGGGCCGTAGAGCGCGCCGTAGAAGATCCAGCGCCCGAGCCCGAGCTTGGACTGGATGCCGTCGAGCTCGGAATCGTTGAGCGGCCGCGTGACGCCGGGGCAGAAGGACTCCTTGTCGCCCAGCACTGCCGCGTCGAGGAGCAGCGAGCGGATGGTCGCGACGTTCTGGATGACCATGGTGATGCGGAGCTGGCGGATCGTCTCGACGATGGCGGGCAGGTCCTCCTCGCGCTCGAAGGTGATCGAGTACGCCTGGTACCCGCCCGGGTTGGGCATGAGCCACAGGCCCATCTTGGTGACGATGCCGTAGTTGCTCTGCGAGAAGATGCCATCGTGGTACGGCCCAAAGCCGTAGTTGAACAGCTGCCAGCAGCGGTTGGGCTGCTGCTGGTCCGGGGCGCCGGTCGCGCCGGGCTCCGGCAGAGCGCCCATGCCGGTGCGCACGAGCTCGCCGTTGGGAAGCACGATCTCCATGCCGCAGTGCATCATGAAGTGGTCGCCGTACGGCGAGTACCCGACGCCGCGCTCGACCGTGTTCCCGATGACGCTGCCGCCTGCGATCAGTTCAGCCGTGGGAAGCACTCACCGCCGAGATCGGGGACGTCGATCCACAGCTTGTCCTCGAGGCCCTTGGACACGAGGTGGTCGTACAGCCCCTGGAAGGTCACGCCGGGCTCCAGGAGGCAGTACGCGTCGTCCTCGTTGACCTCGAGCACGCGGTTCATGTGCTTGCCCATGTCGATGCCCACCGAGCCAGGGACGCGGGGCGCAGCACCGCCGTACCCGATGTTGCGGCCGATGGAGAACGGCCACACGGGCACCTTGTGCTCGTTGCTGATGCGCATGAGCGCCTGCACCTCCTGCACGTTGCGTGGGGACACGACGGCCGAGGACACAAAGTAGTCCTTGTCGAAGATGGGGTACATGTCGTGCTCCTTGGCCGGGTCCATGTAGTCGTCCTTGGTGAACTGGTGGGCGCCCGCGATGACCTCGACGTTGTCCGCGCCCACGGTGGCGCGCGCCGCGTCCAGGTACGCGGCGAACTTATCCTTGCTGATACCAGGAGGGAGGATGAGCGGGGAGGCCATGGTGAGTTGGTGGGCTGAGCTGCTGCGGATCGTGCGCCTTATGTATGCTCCGGTCTGGGAGCTTGAGAAGCCGGCGATGGTCCTTCACGTGATGAGAAGCGCCGATTGCTCAGTCGCCGTGAGGTAGCCTCGTCGCCCGGCGGCATCCTTCGTTGCGGCGTTCCCCGTTCTGGTGTGGAATGCGCCACGCCGCGTCGACCGATACGGCGGCGACGTTCCGCCGTGCAGGACGGCTGTTCTGCGCGTGTTGTAAAGGGCCGGCGGAGCGAAACCGCCACGTCTTAAGGTGTTTTGAGGGCAGCATGCTGTTGAAGATGCTGTTGTTCTTGGCGATGCATTGGAAGACGAGAGGAATGAAGAGGGATGGAGAAAGAGCGGGGCGGGGTGGCTCCGCCGTGATAACAGCGGGCGCCGATCATTCCGGCAAGTGATTGGCTCGCTTGGATGTTCCGAGGTAGAACCGGTCAGATGATCGAACACCCTGCGGGGAACCGCGGGGCGGACGGGGGCCGCGGTGTCCTCGACGAGAAAGCTTTGTCAGACAGCGGGATCCCGGCGTGCCCACCAGTGAGCTGAATGCACTAGATCCGTCGGAAGTGCAAGTGCAAATTCGATGAGGTGCGGCGACTTCTTGTGCAGAGCCTAGGTTGTTGTTGGAGCGATGTTCCCAGCATCGGCAAATAGCGCCCGATAGTGTGAGCGTGGTTGAGCGCGGGAATCGGTGTTAAAAGCCGTGCCCACCCTCTCGATCACCCACACCACCATGTCCTCATCATCCTCATCTCTCGCAGGCAAGGTTGCCATCGTGACGGTGCGCCTGACGCCGGCGGAGCTGATACCAGGGCGGGGCGTCCGGCATCGGGCTGGGCATCGTGAAGGCGTTCCTCGCGGCGGGCGTCGAGGGCCTCACGGTTGTGGATCGGACGCAGGCGGCGCTCGACGCGTTGAACCTCGGCGACCGCGTCTTGACGGTGTGTGGCGACGTCTCGGTCGAGGAGACGGCCGAGAAGTACACCGCTGCGACGGTGGAGAAGTGGGGTCGCGTTGACATCGTCGTGCTCAACGCCGGCGTCGAGGGCAAATGGCACATGCTGCACGAGACGCCGCTCGAGGAGTACGACAAAGTCATGGCGGTGAACGCGCGGGGAGGTACGTTCTCCACAAGGCCGAGCTGATGCAGTGTTCATCGGGTTGAAGCACGGGCTCGGCGCATTCCTCAAGTCCCCCAGCGGGGGCAAGGGCTGCTCGGCCATCGTCATCTCCTCCGTCGCCGGCCTCCAAGGCGTGCCCTTGATCAGCCCATACACGGCGTCCAAGTTCGCCGTGCGCGGGCTCGCGTGCATCGCGTCGCAGGAGTACGGCAAGTACGGGATCCGCGTGAACGCCATCTGCCCGGGCTTCATCGAGACGCCGTTCTCGATGCAGCATCCCGAGCTGTTGGATGCGATGAAGGAGAAAGCGAGCCTGGGGCGCCTCGGTAACCCGAAGCACATTGCCGACGCGGCAGTCTTCCTCGCCAGCGACGCGGGCGCCTTCTGCACCGGTACGACGCTCAAGGTCGACGGCGGGATCTCGAACTGGTACTAGGGTCAGAAGCGATGTATGCTCATGTCACCACCGACCACCTGTCGTCAGATCCCGGTGGGGTTGATGGCAACACACTGCATCGAGCAGCCAGATATACAACACTCCTCTTACACTACCCACATGTGGCCCGCGTCAAGCCGCACCTTCTCCACCACCGGCGAGCGCACCCGCGGCGCCCGGCTGCGCATGTGGTCCTCGTCTGTCTGCAGGCGGAACGTCTCGTCGCCCACACGCGCGCGGTACTCGTCGAGCGAGAGGAACTCGAACGCATCGTAATAGAAGCGCCAGTGTACGCCTCGCACGACCTCGAGCGCCTCGCGGAGGGACGTGAACGCACCCGGGTCGCCCTGTCTGCGCGCAATGCCGGCGCGGAAGGACCGGCTCGCGAGTACGTGTCGGGGGATGATGTCGGCGTTCACGAACGTCGTCTTCCACGTCGTGCTGCGGCCCAGGGTGTTAAGCACGCACGCCAGGTCGGCACCGAAGGCGGACACGCTCTCTTCTCCGTCCTCTTCCTCCTCTTCCTGTCCCTGTCCCTCTCCTTCTTGCTCTCCATCCCCCTCGCCCTCGCCGACATCCCGCCCCTCCCCCTCGCCTCCCTGCTCGGCTGGAGACGGAGCCTTCTCTCCCTCCCCGCGCGCGGTGAAGATCACCGTTAGCGCCGAGTAGGCACCGGGCGGGTCTAGCCAGGGGTCGTACACGCTCTCGCTAGCGTTGATGTCGAGGTTGAGGGTAAGCTTGAACGGCTGCGGGCCGGGCTCGGCGCGCACCATCCCGCGCCGCCGCGTGGCCAGCGGCATTCCCCGGGGCGGCCCCCGAGCTGGCGCAAACTCGTCATACCGCTCCGGCGGCTCCCACCCGAACAGCACCCGGTGCGTTGGGCGGAGGGCGTCGGGGATGCGCGCGTGCCGCCCCCAGCAGCGCACCATCGTAACCCGCGAGAGAGCAACGCGGAGCTCGGGGCACTGGAAGGGTGCGGAGAAGGGGTCACGGATCTGCCAGGTCGTGGGATGTCGTTCGAGGGCGTCGGGGAAGAAGTCGAGGGTGGTGGGGAGGGGAGGGGGAACGCCTCCTTCTGCGAACCGTCGGCCGAGGGCTGCGACGATGCGCGGCGCGTTCTCATCCGTGATGGCCGAGAGGACGGGGAGCGGGTAGCCGTAGAAGGAGCGCAGGACGGGTGGGTGAGGGGAGAGTGCGACGTGCCGCCATAGCTCCGAGTCGATGTGGTCTCGGTAGCCGCTTGAGGTACCACGGAGGCCGAGAATCGCGAGGTACGGCCCGTCGTAGAAGATGGACTCGATGATGTGTGGGTGAGTGCTGTGATCGATTTGAAGCGGGGCGCGAGCCTCGATGTTGCTGTCCGTCTCGCTGGTTGCCTCGCTGCTGGACATTGCTAGAGTCATGGAAGTTTAGAAAGTTGACGGTCGATGTCAATGCTGTGGGATCTTGAGTGGGGCTATGATGTCACGTGCCTATCGTGCCTGAGAATCTCCCCACGGGGTAGACCACATACCGTGTTACAGAAACGCGAAGAGGAACTATGTACTGTACATAGCACAAGTGACGAGCGCACTGATGCTGGGAGATGGCTAGGTGGCAGGGCGATAGTTGATGTTGACCTCCTCCAGCCACTCCTTACCGGGGCCGAAGTATGGCAGCCGGATGGTCAAATGCTGCTTCGTCCAGGGAAAAAAGTGGTAGTGCATTTGACGGGTGTGGTGGTCCCAACCGGATGTCGGGCCCTCGCGGTGAGAAAGATAGACCACCGACAGGATGCCAGCAGCTACCTCGTGGGCGATGAAGTCGTCGTTGTACTCCTCGTCCATGTTGATCATGACTTCCTTGTCCTCACACCCATCCTCGCAAGTGCCCTCACACTCGCTATCCCACTCACAAGACCACTCGTAAGACCTCGGCACCTTGATGAGAATCTGCGGCGGGAAGTAGTGCCCGTACATCGAGGACACAGCAAAGTGGTAAAGCGCGGGTGGCTGCACACCTTCAAGTTCGCGCGGGAAGGGCAGAATGAGATTGGTCTCCCGTTAGCTGAAGCCCGGCCATCGGAACTCACGAGCACAAGCGACGACCCAAACTCGTCCACGAAACACTCGCCGTTACTGAGGGGGAAGGCACACATGTGGAGAAGTGTATCCACGTCCAGGTTGGCGGGGACGTAGGGGAGGACGGGACGGGTTGAGACGGGGACCGAGTCCCAAAAGAGTCGCCTGGTGTTAGAACGGCACCGGGCATGCAGCTCACCCTTCGGCGCTAGAGTGCTCCCTCTCACGGCGAAGAATCTTGAGCCCCTCCAGCATGCGAGGCACCGTAACGAGGGCGTGCCTGTGGTCGAACTTGGGCGTTTTGGATCCAAAGTTTTTTTCCAAACAACTCGTTTGACGCCCCATCGTCTGAGTCCTCGTCTGAGTCCTCCTCGTCCTTCCGCTGACGGGGCGGAGGGCGAAGAGCCTTGACTACTGCGGCTTTGGATAGAAGAGACAAATAGACTTGAACCTGCTTGGGAAAGCTGGCGTCAGAACTCTGATACGCAGGTTGATGAATCAGAACGTACGAGCGTGGGTCACCGTCGAGGTCGAACGTCTTCACTGCCGTACTGGGCGCTGGGTTGGGTGTAGGAGGAGCCTGGACGCCAGTCACAGACTCGATGGCAGTCTCGAGGGTTTCCACGCTCTTAGTCTTGCTCCCGGCCTTGCGGGGGGAGGGTGAGGGGGGGGAACCGCCAGACAACCTTACCACCTTCGATGGGGAGGCTTGGCAGGTTGCCGCCGGCGTGGGCGGGGCCCATTGCGCAGTGCTGGAGGGAGGAGCAGGCGTTGCACCTGTTGCGGTGGTTGGAGTTGCTGCGGTTGTTGCGAGCATTGCCTCCGATCCGAAGCTGTGACGCAGAGACGGAATGTCGTCTGGGTCCTGTGGCGGATGAGTGACGCTGTCCGAGTCATGCGGCGGGTCGGTGACGTTGCCGGTCGGGTGGTGGCCAGTCATGGCGGGTGCAGTGGTGGGGGGATAAGAGGAGGGGATGAGAGGATGGGATGGATGGATGCGATGGAAGGTGGCGTGTCGGGAAGTGATGTGTTTGGTGGAGGATGTCGAGTTAGCCCATTAAATGGGTGTCGAAAAAGGCTGGGCGGCCACTTCTGAGATAAAGCATTCTCGCTACAGTGTGCTGCTTGTGCTGAAGCGTGTGCTGACCACCAGCCAGAAACTTTCAGGTACCAGACAGGCCTTGGCATGGAGTTTGCATACAGTCACGAAAGGAAAACGGGAGCGAGGGGTGCATCTACAGAATAGACTAAGGTAGTGGTGCATACCAGACGAACGACTGGCACCCCTGGACAGAGCGCCGCACCTCAGTAGAAGGGCAGCTGGCGGCGAGGGGCCTTCTCACGCCAGTTGTCTCCAAGGTTGGGGAACTCGATCTTGACGTCCGGCGAGATCCACGTATACTTGCGCACCAGTTTATCCAGGTAGTCCTTGCTGCCGTCCTGGCGACGAGGAGCAGGGCCAAGAAACTCATCCCCGATGTCGCGAAGACCAGCAACGTTACGGAGGATGCTGGCGGCAATCTCGTGCTGGAGCCACTTGTCCGTGTAGCACTCGTCCATGTCAAGGGGAAAAGAACTCCCGTCGAGTTCGTGGGTCACGCGTGTCTTGGTCGCAACGTGCTGGGCAGGGTGGTCGTAGCCATACACACGCGAGACGATGTAGCGGCGGAGGGACGGTGGGCTTGCGCCCCGCACCTGCACAGGTAGAGGGAGAATGAAGTCGGTCTAGAGTCAGTGTGGGACAAGACAGTGGGACGAACCATGGAGAGTGGGGACTTGCACATGTCGATGAACGACTTTGGGTCGTCGCGGGTTGGCGGGACCTGGCGGTAGAGCTCCATCTCGTCCATACCCTCAGGGATAAACTTGTAGATGGGCCGCTGGTTGTTGATGGGGACAGTGCCGCTAAAGACACAGCTGCTGTCAGCTACACCACAGCTAGACTAATGACCTACCCCTGGCCCTTTGGGTCCACGGCCTTCACACGACGAAGCCGCGCAAGCCCTAGCTTCACGCTCTCCAGGTCCCAGATGTAATCATCGGGGACGGACGCCGGCTCGAAAGGGGCCTGGGGGTCGGGGTCGGGGTGCTTGGCGTTACCGAGAAGAGCCAGATAGATCTTGATGTCCTCGGGGTATCTGGTATCAGCGATCTTGGACGTTTGTCGCCTGATTTCGAGCACCCTGTTCCAGAAACTTACGACTCAGAGTCGCCATAAAGATCCAATGTGGTGGCAACGATCGGCTTACCGGTGGTGGCCGGCGGGCGCAGCGGGGACGGCCCGATGCTAGAACCCTCCGCCTCGTCATGGCTCACCATCACCCAATTCTCCTCCTCGACGTCGGGCTCGCTCGGTTCGCCCACAGATGCGTGGTCAAAGTAGGTGGAAGACATTTTGTTGGGTGCGAGGAGGGCGTGTTTACAATCTCGCTATGCACGATGACTGGATATTTGTTGAAGCAATGATGTCATGCGGAATGCCCTGCGTCGAGTCAATCCAACAATTGCCACCGAATCCTCTGACTCACCGGGCAAGCTGGCATCAGCGCTGCCTGCCACAGGGATGCTGCCGGGGTCGCCAGCAAGGCCAAACATGAACTCGGAGATGAACTCCGAGACGACCGGTGGGGGTGTTTGCAGTGATGGATGCTGAGGGTTGGATGAGGGTGGCGAGCAAGTGGGTGGTGAGGAGATGGGAAGTTGGTTGCCCCTTCCCGTGATGGCTGCCTGGACATTAGATCCCGCCTGCACGGACCCGCTGCGCAAACCCCATGCATCATGTCAAGGGATCAAGGTGCCAGACATGCACTTGGGCGGGTCAGGCTTGAGCAGCCGCTCGTTGAGGTTGATGCAAGTGTGTATTTCAGGTAATCGGGATCGATGGCTAGTCTGGCGGATCTCCAGAGATGTTTCATATCAGCTCGCTGTTGTTGACGAATGGAAAGTGATGTTGAGCATGCCTTAGACGAGGACGCCGGTGGACCACGAAGCACTGAGCAGGCCAGGATGAGCAGTCGCACCTCTGCCAATGAACCTTCCGCACGAGATCTTGGTGAGGATACTTCCATGAATACTAAATAACTATGGCGACAGGCTAATTGACAGAAGGATAGAGGTCGACCACATTGAGCCACTCGTCACCCTGCCCCAGGTTCGGGAACTGAACTGGCGAACCCGTCGTCGTCCAGGGATAGAAGCGGTGGAGCATCGCAGTAGCGTGGGAGCCCCAAGTCGAACTCGAGAGGGTAAAATGATGAGCTGCATACGCCTTCTGCAGGACTTGGGCGATAAGCTCGCCGGCGAAGAAGGCGTCGTCGTAGCGCTTGTCCATGTCGATCTTGACGAACTCGCCGTCACGGTAGTAGGACCTGGCCATCCCAGCGACAGCATGTGGGGGGAAACCGAGCCCGTACATCCTCGACACGACAAAGTGATAGAGCGCGCGTGGCTTCACACCTCGGAGCTCGTCCGGGAACGGTACAATAAGATTGGTCTGTGGTTAACGGAAAGTGGTGGGGGTCAGAACTCACGAGCGCAAGAGAGGTCCCAAACTCGTCCACGAAACTCTCGGGGTCGTCGTTGCCGGGGCGACACATCCTAGACACCTCGTCCTCGCCCAGGCCAGGAGGGAGGTAAGGGTGAATGGGGCGGTTTGAGATGGGGACGGAGTCCCAGAAGACACATCTGGAGTTAGCGCGGCCATCAGAGCGTGCCCACCCTTCCCCCTGGGTGCTCGAATCCTTTTCGCGGCGAAGAATCTCGAGCCCCTTCAGCATGCGAGGCAACGTGACGAGTTTGTGTTTGGTGTCATAGGGCGGCCTTTCGACCTCCGAGTAGTCGTCGGGGTCGCGAAGTGCTGGGTGAATGGCCTTGGCTAGAAGACACAAATAGACTCGAACGTGCTTGGGAAAGCTGGCATCAGTACTCTCCCGCGCGGGTAACGCAGTTTGAATCTTTGATCGACCCGATACGTACGAGCGTGGGTCCCCGTCGAGGTCGAAGGTCTTGACCGCAGTACTGGGCGCTGTCATGGGAACCGAGGGCCCGACTTCAAGCACAGGCTCGGTGGCGGGAGCGAGTTGATCCGTACTGTTGCTCTTGCGCACGGCCTTGTCGGGAGAGGGTGAGGGGGTCGAGCCATCTGGGACCACTCCCACCTGGAACTGGGAGCGTGTAGGGGTCGAGGCCGCGGTCGATTCCCCAGCACCTGGAGTCGGAGCGAGCGGTGGATCGCGGAGGCTGGAGCACTCGTCGCCCGAATTGTGGAAAGACATGGCGCGGGCAGCGGAGGGGGATGTGAGCACAGGATTAGAGGAGGGTATGGGTAGAGAGAGGGAGAGTGAGAGAGTGGATGAGGGTGCAACGGGGATGCCAGTCGAGGTGTAGCAAGTCAAGTGGAGTCGATGACGTACAGGGCTGAGCTGCCCGCTGCGGGGTGTGAGCCACGAGGCGGTTGTGTAGGTGGGCAGGTGGGACATGGGACATGGGATAGTCGAGTCGAGTTTGGAAATGCCATTGTTATATTGTGTGAGTGGGTGGCGAACGAAGTGGGACTATTTGTGGCGCGTGCCTGGAACGCTGCCTGGAACCACTGTTCAAACGAAACAACATTCATAACGTGAAGGATGCGGCTAGATCACAATATCACAAGGTATTCAGGCTATATGGCTCCATTAGCCCTTTGCAGACAGCGACCGAATGAAGGTTGCCAATGACAGCGGCGCCCCTGACGTTGTGGCGAGCACGCTTACATGAAAAAGTCTACAGTTGTGATCTCGGGGGCTACCAGGAAGGACCATAGTTCCTGTTCACTACATCGATCCACGCCGTCCCTGGACCGAAGTATGGTAGCTTGATGGTCGAACCGGACCGCGTCCAAGGAAAGGAGCGGTAGCACTCCTCACGGGACTCGCGGTCCCAGCCAGAAGTTGGGCGCTCGTGATGAGAGTGATACACCTGGGAAAGAATACCAGCGGCGATCTCGTGGGCCACCCAGTCGTCGTCGTACTCCTCGTCCATGTTAATCATGATTTCCTGGTCGTCGCACCACTCCTGGCCGCAGTTCTCGCAGTGGTCCTCCCCCCACTGCAACTCGCAATACCAATCGTAGGACCTCCGCACGTTGAGGAGAATATGCAGGGGGAAGTAGTACCCGTACATGTACGAGACGGCAAAGTGGTACAGCGAGGGTGGCTGCACACCCTCAAGCTCAGGGGGGAAGGGCAGAACGAGGTTGGTCTGGGTCAGCCAGCGTGCAAGAGACTGCAACTCACCAGGGCAAGTGGGGATTCAAACTCGTCGATGTAGGCTTCGGGCTCTTCGGACGGGGAACACATCGGGAGAAGCTGATTCCTCTCCAGGCCGATGGGAAGGTACGGATGAACGGGGCGGTCGGAGATGGGGACGCCGTCCCAGAAGAGGCACCTGGAGTTAGCGCCGACATCAGCCGTGCCCACCCTGGTCCGCTCGAAGCCTTCGCACAGCGGAGGATCTCGAGCCCCTTCAGCATGCGAGGGACGGTGACGAGCCGGTGGCCGGGGTCAAACTTTGGGAACTTGAACTTGTGCTCCTTGCCCTTGGCCGGTGAAGGGCTAGGTCCGTGAAAGGCCTTTGCCAGAAGACACAAGTAGACCTGGACATGCTTTGGGAAGCTGGGGTCAGCGTCATGGCGCGATGCAGAATCCACAATACGCACTGTGACGGGTTGCCGTTGAGATCGAACGTCTTGCACACTGTCGAGGGGGCGGCGGGAGCCTCGCCCAAGGTAGGAGTGGTCGACATGGTGAGGTGTGTGTGGTGGATGCGATGGTTGTGTGTCTTGAGTGATGCTGATTGACTTTTACGCTGATTGACTTTTGAGTTTCGACTCGACGATCGACAAACCAGGCACAGAATTCAATCATGCGCCCAAGACAGGTACAGTACACCGTACGCTGTTTAAGTCGAAGCAGAACTGCGTTCAACTCCACAGACCCATGAAATCGTGGTGAACATGCTTACAGTACATGGATGCGTATACATACGGTGGGCACAGCTCGTGATCGGGCGGCTAGTGGAAAGTGCGATAGTCCTTCGCTTTCTTGACCCACGCATCACCCTTCCCAAGGTTTGGGAACGTGATGGGCACAATCGCCCGCTGCCAGGGATAGAAGCGGTAGTACATGTCGAGGGTTTCAGATGTCCAGTGCGGACGCGGGGGGAAGCGATGGGAGTTGTGGACGTTTGTCAAGACGATAGCAACAACCTCGTGGGCGATGAACTAGTCGTTGTAGTCGTTGTCAATGTCGATCTCGACTTGCTCGCCCTCCCACACGTACGACCTCGGCACGAAAGCGAGAGCCTGCGGCGGAAAAGCGAGCCCGTATAAGGACGAGACGACGAAGTGGTAGAGCGCGCGTGGCCGCACATCGTCGAGCTCGTGCGGGATCGGTAGATTGAGGTTGGTCTGCGGTTAACGGGACGCTGTGAACAGTAGCTGAGAACTGAAGGTGTGGAGGCAACTCACGAGCACGAGCGAGGATCCGAACTCGTCCACAAAGCTCTCGGGTTCCTCCTTGTCGCCGGGACACATGTGGACAAATTCGTGCAACTCCAGGTGGGGAGGTAGGTAGGGGTGGAAGGGGCGGTTTGACCTGGGGACCATGTCCCAGAAGACACGCCTGAAGTTAGCGCCGCCTGGAGGTAGAGCCCCATGGAGAAAGCGCCGGCATTGGGGCGTGCTCACCCCCTGGCTTTTGATGTCCTCTCGCGACGAAGGATCTCGAGGCCCTTCTGCATGCGAGGCCCTGTGACGAGGACGTAGTCGTTGTCAAACTCTGGGGTTTCGACCTCCGAGTAGTCCTCAGGCTCACGGGGTGGTGGGCGATAGGCCTTGGCTAGAAGAGACAAGTAGACTTGAATGTGCCTAGGAAACCTGCTGTCAGCGCTGAATGACGGCCAGATATAGCGCAGATTCATGGACCAGATACGCACGAGTCTGGGTCACCTTCGAGGTCGAACGTCGTGGCTGCAGTAGTGTATCCTGTCGTGGGAGCAGGAGCCGGGGCGTCGTGCATAGACTCGGAAACGGTCTCGAGATTTGGTACGCTCTTGCTGGGCAAGGTCGGTGCATTCGGAGTAGTGAGGTCGCCAGGGTCATAGACTGCAGGGTCATCCACCGAGCTGTCCGAGGCGCACGGCGGAACAACGCTCTTGCCGGTCTGGCGGTGGCGGCGAGGCATGGCACGGCAGTGGTGGGGTAATAAGAGAAGGGGATGAGAGGAGGGGATGGATAGATGGACGGGTGGATGGGTGAACGGAGAGTGAGAGTGAGAGATGGGTGGCAAGTGCCGAGGGAGGCGTAGTCGAGGCGAGTCGAGGACGTTTCGGGCGCAAGGGCGCTACTCGGGGAATCGCGAGGGAGAGTGACGCGCGAGTACGGGGTATGTATAAGGGGCAAGCTTCGAGAGGGCGGTGCAGATGGGCAGCTGTGTATCTGAGAAGGAGATGAAGAGGGAGGTAGCGACCATTGTTGCTTCAGTTTGGTAGAGTTAGTCGGTGGCTGATAGGACATGAGATCACGCTCACACGCGATCACACGTTCAACTGTGGCGCATGCATGGCAGCTACCAAACACTCGGTTGGGTGCACCCTAGCTATCGAGAACGTGCTGGCTGGGTGTGCAGCTCACTGGATGCACCGCTCCTCGGCACTCCACATGATGGGGACCGACAGCCGCATCGCGCAACCCATTGGTCGTCGCTGGCACGCGGCAGGCTTCGAAGGCTCCCTGCGTCGAGGCGCTGAGTGATGGCGATGGAACAAAAGCTCCGTTTGGTAATCTCGAGGACCCTCTCGTCCGGCCGGGTACTCGACGGTTCGACGGGAACGTCGAACTCGCGCGAGTCGCTCATGCTGGCCGAAAGCGCCGTTTCGCTAGAGAACCAACTCGGTTTCGCCACTATCCTCCCGGCGGGATCCAATCTTTGCGTTGTGCCTGTGCCGTGCCTGATACCTGCAAGCACCCTGCAAGCTAAACACGTACACACATCCACCATCTCTACCTCGGCGGTCGTCGCCTCGTCAAACAGCTCCAAAGCAGCGGTATATATGCACGCGCGGGGCGCGGTGAAACCATCCGAGAGTTGCTCACTACACTGTTGGTGAAACGGTATCATGCGTCGTTGCCATCCAATCAGATTCGTCTGATCACGTGAATCGACGCGGCAGGGGTTCGACTCCCTTACAGTGTATCTTTTGCCTCTGGGCGCTCCTGGAGGGCAAGCAGGGGTAGCTTTTGGCCCGGCGATGGGCCGGGAGGTGCCCCGGGGTGTCGGGCGCGTGTGGGGCGCGTGGTGTGGCCGTGGGAGATGTATGGAACGGTGGGAGTGCGGGGAAAGTTGGTGAATGTGAGTCGAGGGGCGCCAATGACTCCAACATCCAGGCACCATGCTGCGTCGCTGGGTCGTGTGCCCTGTCCCTCCTAAGCTGGGCGTGCACGCGATCACACGAGTCACAGATTGATACATGAAGGCCTACACAAGACAACGTGATATGGGGACACAGTATGGATGGAAGCGATCACCGCGAGAGGAGGGACGTGGGCTCGGTCACGATCCAGGGGAATGTGTACACGAGAGATGGAGAGAAGACATTGTAGCGCCAATCCGCAATACACTTGGCGATCCCGCTCGCCATCTTGGCCTTGATCCACTCGTCGGGGTAGTGCTTGTCCATGTCCTCGATGTAGAGCGGCTCAACGTCACCAACGTCATCCACGTCGATGCTCTCCTCGTCGAACGCTGGGGCGCGATAGGCGACATTGACAGGATGGAAGCAGCTGTACATCATGGAGACGATGTAGTGGATCAGGTCCACGCTCTTCTCGCTCTCGAACTCCTCGGGGAAGGGCACGACAATGTCCGTCTGTGGTCAGCCTAGGTCCAGGAAAGATATGAGAGAAACTGTCACTTACGAGGATGAGGTTGTTGCCAAACATGTCCATGACAGGCGCCTGGTCCTCCAGACTCTGAGGGAGGAGGACATCGAAGCCGTCGAGATCCAGATTCTTCGGCATGTATGGAAACACCTTGCGTGACGAGGTGGGGTGGCCGGCGCGCTCGGTGTTGTGGAAGATACGTCTAGGGTCAACAGGGCTTACACGATCAGACTCACCCTTCACCCTTCGGGTTGTCGCTTTTCAGGCGGCGGAGGAGCTCCAGTCCAGCAGAGAGGCGCGAGGAAGTGACGAAGGTGTTGGCGGGCTTGACATCATTGGGCCCGCGTTCGTGTAACGCCTTGAAAGTCCCGGGGGGGCGATAGAGGGCTTCGGCGACGAGACAGGCATAGACTTGATACGTGTAGGGGATGCTGTGGTGAGCGCAATAACTTGTGAAGTGGCATAGCGGTGCACCGCAGTACGTACTTCGCCGGGTCTCCGTTGAGGTCAACCACTTGGTACTCGTCCGCGAGCTCCGGCTTGAGAGTGGTTGTATCAGGCGAGGTGGGCGAGGGCGGCCTCGGCTCCGCTGGCGTGGGACGAGGGGGCGAGGGCGGCGGAAACAGGCTGCGGCGGGGCTCCTCCGGAGTTGAGTCTTGGATGGTGCGCAGAGAGGTGAGGCGTTCCTCCAAGGAAGCCATGGCGCGTGCAGTAGTGGGGTATAGGAGGAGGGGATGAGAGGAGGGAATGGATGGATGGTCGGATGGATGGATAGAGAGAGAGTGCGAGAGAGAGGGTGAGAGTGAGAGTGAGGGGAAGAGAGAATCTGTGGATGGGTGGCAAGTGCGGAGGTTTAAGCGGAGAGGAGTAGTCGAGTCGGTCGAGTCAGTCGGCTCGCTGAATCCTGTTCATTCAGCCAGGTGTCAGATCGTGGCACAGTACACGGTGCTATGCTCGGCGCTCACGCGAGTCCGACATCATTTCATGTTGGTCGACTCTAACCGTAACATAGCGGTACGGGGAAACTAGGGTACGGCAAAGCTGATCACTGGCGGCTCGTGGGCTCGCCCACAATCCAAGGAAGCGTGTACTCGATGGCCTTGGGGAAGTGCGGGCGAGTGGCAAAGCTGCGCCAGCTCGCAATGCAGTCGACGATCCCCTTCGTCATACTCTCCACGATCCACTCGTCAGGGTACTGCCTGTCCATGTCCTCGATGTAGAGCGGCTCAACGTCAGCAAGGTCGGTGCTCTCCTCCTCGTACACCGGGGCGAGAGCGGCTACTTGGGCAGGATTGAAGCAGCTGTACATCAGGGAGATGATGTAGTGGAGCAGGTCCAAGCTCTGCTCGCGCTCAAACTCTTTGGGGAAGGGCACCACAATGTCCGTCTGCGGTCAGCGGGTATAGAAGGTATGGGGGGAACTGAAGACACACGATGAGGAGGCTGTTGCCAAACTTGTCGGTGATGGCGCCCTCCTCTTCCTTCTCAATAGCGAGGAACGGGTGGAAAGAGTCGAGATCCAGGTTTACCGGCAAGTATGGGAACACCTTGCGCGACGAGGTGCGGCGGGCCCTGGGCTTGGGGTCGGAGCCGTCGGAATGATCAAAGATACGTCTGGGTTCAATAGGGCCGCGCGTCAGACTCACCCAAAGGCGGTGGCGTTGTCATTCTTCATGCGGCGGAGGATCTCCAGTCCCGCAGAAAGGCGCGCCGGGGTGACGAGGGAGCTCGCGGGCTCCACGTCGCCGGGCTCGCGGACGTCCAAGTCTTTGAATGTGCCCGGGGTCCGATGGGCCACCTCGCAAACGAGACAGGCGTAGACTTGATACGAGTAGGGGATGCTGTGGTGAGCTCCAGAGGTCGTGCAGCCTGCCCGCAGTAGGTTGAGATACGTACTCAGATGGATCACCGTCGAGGTCAACGACTTGGTACTCGTGTGCAGGTTGCGGCTCGGCGTTCAGCGGTGCTGGTGCGGAGGAGGTCATAGTCTGTGGATGGGTGGGAGAAAGGAGTTGGGTTCACATTTGTCAGAAAGCATGAGTGGCGCACGTCGAGTCGTGAATGTGAGACAACGCGCGGGTGATAATATACATGGGAACAGCGGGCAACTCCGATTGCATGCACTCGACTATGAGGCGGCCTCCGTGGGGAACTCGACCGACACGGCCGGCGACACCCAGGGGTACATCTCCAGAACGTCACTGTTGAGTGAGCCGTGTTGTGATACTATTCTGCGAGAAAGATGTACATCGGCCTGACGGCGTCTACTAGCCTTATATGCTACTCTGCAGG